>NQIM01000256.1:0-57879 GCA_003426235.1 Xylaria polymorpha
TACAGCGGTAAGTAACTCTCGGAGCCATGTTATCCATGCCTAGGCAATTTTCAGGGTTCAAGCTTCTTCTTTGGGCCGAGACGGTTTCTAGAAACTTCTGAAACCCTCACGAATGATGCCTAAGCTGGCCATACTGACCTTGGGTGTTCCAGTGTCTTACGCGATATCCGACTCTATATTTGATACGCCAAGAGCGGCGGTGAGTAAAATGAAACCGGAAGCCAGGATTGCGTACGTACGGACCCAAGGAGAGCTTGTAATAGCTGCTGCAAGGCGGCATTGATTCGTCCTCCTCTTGCGTGCGTAGATTGTATGGGGGTGCACACCGTGTATGTCAGGGGTCCACCGTTTACGCCGCCCGTACTGTAAGTTGAATTGGTTGTTAGCATAGGTAGTCATAGTTCGAAGGGGCTGCGGACACTCACTCCGAGTCGTTCGCTGTCAATGATGTCCAGAGTGCAAAGACCCATAGTCCGTGGATCTGGGGACGAAATAAATGAGTCGATCGCATCTCCGGGGGTGACGAGCGAAGCATTTGTGAGTTTCCAAACTACGATGGTAGCTTGTAGTGTTTTTATAAATACGCATCCAAGGACGACAAGTAGCAATGCGTTAGAAACACCAACTTTGCAGCTTGGTTGTTTCGGCTTAGCTAAACAATGACGGACGCGAAAAGGATCAAACTCGGCGTTAAAGCCATGAGTTTTGTATAGCGTAGAATTTTCATGCTGTCCTATGGCCCCATGAAAGTTGAGAAACCATGGATCCTGTGGCGGTGGGAACTTTTGGGCGCTGAAGTCCAAAACAGGGAAACCAGCCCAAGTATCATCCTCACTACCAGGATCAAAAGAAAGGTCCGAACCAAGGGCCCCAAGACATATGTTGCGGCAAGTATCTTCCCTCCCAGAGCCTGATAACTGACGTCGAGTGCTACATTGCGCCGAGAACCATAACGAATTAATACTTCCCGGGGGGATGAGCAGATCCCAGTAAGACGAAAGGTTGCTGGATGCTTGAAAATTAAATAGTTCTGATCGAGTCCACCCAGCGGATTGGAGCGTACCAGTTTCGACGATGACAGCCACATCACCATATGTTGTCCTAGGAGTGCAAGAAAGGTACTGGGCTTGGCACTCTGTGATATTCAAAACAGTCCAGGCGTGTGCTTCCCTTGCAACCGAGGATAGGTTTTGACGCGCAATTGATGAAGGATCCCAGTAGTCGATCACAGGAACAGGATATCCATACGCCACCGGAGTGCCATTCTCTATGTAAGGTCCATCCCAGGGTTTATTCCACGGTTCATTCCAGGGTTCAACTGGCATTGGCAACCCGGCTGCTGAGAGGCTAGCCCCTGGAGGGAAAAAAACAGCTCCTTGTGTAAACGATTCCGTCGCGATGGTCAGATGCCATTTAGATCTAAGGTATTGTGTCTGGAAAATCGCGCTGTTGAAAAATAGGTGTATAGGAATAGAACTACAAAAGAAAATAAACCAACTAATCAGTTTAAACCATGACATGTGCCATAAGTTGTTAACTGAAGGGACACCGATATCTAGTGATCGGAGCCATGCGTGAGCGCGATCTATCTCGTCGCGAGATGGTGCGCTAAGGACTTGCATGAAAAAGCTTGAAGACGCAAGCATTGCTCCGGAAACTATGTTGACAAGAAGATGAAGAACCAAGCTCAAGGTTGACGACGTGGTACAGGGTCCCTCAAAAAGAATCGTCGGCAAAATTAAAGAAGACTCCTTTTGAGAAACACTAATCAAGAGGCATATTAACAACACCAAGGTACATATATATGCTAAACTCACATTGATTGCGGCAGCACGTCGCCATCCTTTCTGAGAGAATACCCGTGATTGGTCCATTGTGTGTTGCAGAACATAAATAGTAATGTGTATAGATCATAATGCGAGAATCAAGGCCTAAAAGTTAACGAAAAAAGAATGATGGTGAACTGAAACCTGATGCACCTCGAGAGAGTTATAGAAAGATCAGTACGTCATATACTACGGTGTGTGCATCAAACCAGCCTTATCTACATCAAGGTAATGGTTTGCGATCTAAAACTGCCTGTAAAACAGCTTTTTGCATGGTGGCGGTGTAAATGAGGTCAGCAAGGGCGTTTCTGTCCGTTCCACGAATACTAAAAATACACTGTGAAGCCCGAGCTGAAGGGCAATTACCAGTAGGTGGATGTTGTGGCACTATTTACTAGGACATAATTGGGGGTCACTAAATCATGATTGTATCGCTATGTTGTACACCTATCGGCAAATCCGGCAGACAAGAGCTCTGTTCTGTTAAAAATAGCGTTAGGTGGTATTGAAGGCCATAGAGCGACTTCATTATGATATCATATTGTCACACGACATGCGAAAAAAGCCTATATTATAGCCAATATCTAGTTTAGGGGTCCTGCATATCCTATATAGTCATTTTTAACACTCCCCCTATAATAAACGGCCCGACCATTACTCTAGTCTAACTAGCAAATAGTAACAATATCTCGCGGTAAAGTAGATATGCGATCATATAAAAGGAAGTAAACCAGTGCACTCTCAGTAGCGATCACGTAAAATATGTTCTGATAATCTAAGGTCTAAGTTCTAAGCTAATAATAGGTGTTAAAAACCTTCCTATTTATATACGGGATCATGTAGGGCGGGTTTACCCGCTCTCCATAATCCACTATTCCGTAACACAATATAATGTTGGGCTTAGCCTAGAGCATAATCACGGGCTATCCAGCTGCTCATCGATTCTAATTTTATACCAGTCCGATTTTTCAGATACAAATTTCTGCATACTGACTAGCGTGCTATCCTTTCGGCCTTGGCTACATTCTCCGATTTTAAGATCGGTCAACCACGTCGCATTATTTACCAACGCAACAGGCCCATTGCTAGGAAATTATACTCAATACACCACAGTGATATCAACGAGAACTCAACGGAATAACTACTTCATATCCGTTACGTCTAATACACGTCGCAAGTCAAATTCAAGAATCAACATGTCGGGTGAGAAGTGGCGTATAGGCAAACGCTTACTGCCACTCTCACGCCTGGTACCGGCAGTCGTCGTCTTCGTGGCAATTTTCTTGATACCTCAACCAAGTCTGTTCGACTGGGCCATTCAAGCCACCACAACTGTAAGCACCTTATTGGACGCCGTATCCGGTTCACAAAACTGAGATTCATGCTAGCTTGGCATTGTCATATTCTGGGAATTGCTTCACATGGCTATTGGACATAAAAGATTGACTATACTATGCTTGGAGTTGATTGTGTTTATCGAGGCTTTATTAGCAGGGGCGTCGCTTTATGGAATCGTCATGCACCTCGAGTATTATATTCAACGGGATTACTGGCTCACGGATTATGTTAGTTACTCACATTACAGTCCGTCATTCATGGCCGCTGCGGGCGGCGTTGAATTCGCCCTGTGGGTATTGATCACGTACGCGACTCTGACTACTCCGTCTTTAAGCCCTCGATTGGCTAACACAAAACCGTGATAGGATTATAACTCTTATTCATTTCTACAAAGGTATTCGGGCTTATCCGGAATATTGGCGGCTTAGGCGGGACTGTCGTGGAATTAAGCCACTAATTGCATTTTCTGAGACCGGAGACCCCATAGCGGTACTTCCAAGTCCCCCATAGTATGATAATATCGCATTTCACTCCATCGCCTTCAATTTCGCCATGTAGTCGAGGGGCATAGTCACGTGAGATATGTGACTAGTGTGGCTAGTATATGTAGATGTGGCACAATATATTTAATTGAAATTTATCAAGTGAACCAGGAGCTAAGCATTTCCAATCCATGTGTATTATATTCTCAAATCAATCGAGCTTTTTATTAGATGTAAACGATGGTATACAGTACAATATTTTTAATAATTAATTATATTGTTACTCAGTCCTGTCGGCTGGTTTCTTTGCCTTTAGAGATGGCCGGCATTGCGTGTCTATAGGGTCAAACGTGACCAATGCAGCATAGACTCTGCCTTGCCGTCTTATATAACAAATACTGGTGACATCCCAAGAGCTTAAACTCGAGTTTAAGGCTTCCCCGCATTTATATTAGGCTCCTTTCCTAGCTGCCAGCCCGTCTAGTTAAGACAATAAGCTAGGCAGGGGTCCCACGGGCACTGCCCTTACGGGTACCCTCCACCGCCCTAACCACCGCATTTTTTGTCTATATAAGCACTTTAATTTCTTAACCACTTTTGCTTTTAATTTTTACTTTTTATATTTATTATAATCCTTTTATTTTTAACTTTTTGCTATATTTTTTATTTTTAATTTATAATGCTAAAAAAGTATATACTAAGTAAGGGTTAATAATAAAGCTTTATAATATAAGTTTTTTATTAAATATACCCTGTAAAGAAATTAGAAAAATTAGCAAAATTATTTAAATATTTATATAAATAATTAAAAAGTAATTGCAAATAATAGAAATTTTTGTTTTAATTAAGCAAATAATTCGAAGTTGTTATTTTGCTTTGTTTGGCCAAGTTATTTATAAGTTAAGTCAAGTATTACTTTGCTTGTGGTAAACGCTGACCATATGTTGATACTGCACTTGTATATGTAAAGGTATTGTTCCCGTCGAAACCGGTGACTGTAGTGTCTCTCGTATAACAGTTTACCATTTTATAACTGTCCAACAGGGTCGTCCTACAAACACTGGGTGGGAAAGCAATTGCTTTGCAGGCGATCTTAACACCAGCCTCACCTCGGTAGGAATGAGAATGTTTATGTGTCTGTTATAAATAGAACAACGTATGATGGGGAATCGCCCACGCCTTGTTCCTGATCTTAGACCTCCTACTTAATCTCGTGGCTTAGATCGTTTCCATGCATGCAGTGCTGCCTTCTTTCATTTAGGGGCTAGTTACGGGCCATGTCAGTAGATAGGTGAGCCAATAGGAAAAGAAATGTAGCCCGAAATGTTGTACTGCTGCACTAGCGAATCGGGCTCTGACTTCTGGCAATCCCGAGGGGAAGAAAAGAAAGCAACCATGTTTATGGAGGGTAATAGCCAATGAGGATATTTTAGGGCCTTTCGCAGTTATTATATTTCTTCTCCCAGACGTCTAGTTTATTCAAACTGAGTTTATGTCTTTCGGAAAGTTTCTACAATCTGGCATATAATTTACGGTGTCAATATGTCTGAACTAGGTACTTGACACTGCACGATAAGATGGTTTGAACGTATACGTTGGGTAATAGAGCATGTTATTTATCATTGAAGACACCCTCGAGAGAAATGTGCCAAGTGTTCTTAGTTCTACAGTGTCGTAACGCTGGTCCCCAATCAAGTCTCCCAGACCTGATTTGACGGAATTCTCTCGGCCCAGTTCTGCTTTCCGGTGATTCGATAGAGGTGGAACTCGAGACAAGAGCAGACAGCCATCCAGACCATGAAAAATCTATCGCGATTTCACGAAAAGCGTCAGCAAGTAATCGTTCTAAAGACCCAGCTCTTCCGGCCCTACTTCAAGAACTTACAAAAGAAACAGACTCAGAAATGCCGTTACCCAAGACAAGCCACAGGCAGCCCCCAAACAGATGGCGGAATTTGCTGAGAACAACAATCCGGTAAACACAGCCCAGAAGAGGACCTCGACGCAATTTAGAATTGCGTTCGCTTTCAGGCTACGCCATTTCGCGAATCGAGTGGTGTGCTCGGTTAAGATCTGATAGGCTTGGATAATAAGTGACTTAACACTCTGAATTCATTACTGTGTTAGTATCCATAGAGCTGGCTCTCAAGCTACCAGACACTTACGATGATTGGAATCATAATTCTCACTCTCGAGGGAATTGCGCCTGGTGTAGGGAAATATGCAATCGCAAGGATAAGGACGATGACAGTGAGGAAGGTCTGCGTGATATGTATTCGAAACTTGTATCTCGTGTTAAACCAGTCTAGGAGAGCCATTGTACAAAATCTGGATACCCGCTCCTATCAAATTCGATATATAGGTAGTGATGATGAGAAAAGTATTAATTAGAGACCGTTGACTCAAAGGTGTTGATGACCTGAGAGCTATAATACTATTTATCTGGATTCACGTCACCTCTCACGACTTGCTAGAGAGATTAGGTATTTATGCATAGTTCTGTTAGTCTTTATTTTTTTACTATTCTCAGGCTCTTCAAACATGTCTTGGTCTATTAATTCCTCGAGCCTGTTACGGGGTTTATAGTTCTTTCCGACGTTTAGCCTTGTAGAGGAAAACTCCTGCTACACTGCCAAGTTCTCGTATCATAACTTAATGACAAAGCGTGGCATAACATGGCATCTCAGTGTTGTATCCGCGTATTGAAAAATGCACTTTTAAACGAAAAAAAGATATTTCAAGGGGAGAAATTCGGGAAAACACAGTGATGACGCGTCCGCATAGCCATCGTCTTCAATATTTATTCTCTGCTGCCTGATGGTTGCTTCCGTGTATTACCTTTCTCGACAAGCCTATTGGCGCAGAGTGATCTAATGTGGTGCCTGCTACCCCTGGCCGTGATATCAACCCCCGCTGTCAACCCCTGACCCGGTAGTGCGAATAGCGTTGCCGGATTGAGGCTGGGCTTGAGGCTGAGCCAATCGGCAGTATCAGCGGGACGGCAAGCTCCCTGTAAGTAAACCTGTGGAGTTGAGACGGGTTAGTATCCGCGTATTTCATGCTCGTATGCCCGTATCCCCTCCACGTTGTCCCCCGGTATTCTAGTTGGTTAATTACTTCTTGCCGCCCCCGTTTCCACGCAGAACACCAGACAAAGACCGCGCGCCGGGTTAGTTAGAACCGACCTCACAATCCGCGGATCCGCCGCAAACCAATCCTATTCGGTGTTGCCGGCATCATCCTGATGAATCGTCGCACTCACAAGAAATCGCGTCTTGGGTGCCGGGAATGCAAACACCGACACATAAAGTGCGACGAAAAGCGACCAGCTTGTGCTCATTGCGTCATTACTCATCGTGAATGTCATTATGTACGCTCCTCGACGACAACTTCTTCCTCCGGAGAAGCCGCTATCACCACTCCAGACAGCATACACCGCTCGGACGGGTCTGGCAGCCCGGGCTTTGCCACAATTGCAACGACGGATGCGAGTTCAGTAACTCAACCTCGAACAATTCCTAACCCAAACACCACTCATCAAACTGGGGAGAATCCCGCTACAAGCCCAGCTTTCGCTCCGGGAGGTTCTGTGAATCTGAATCATATGGAGTTTATTCTACACTTCAAATTATCAGTCTCAGTTCCTGAATTAGACAGTGATTTCGACGCGGCCGCAACCGCCATGATGAATAGACTGGCGCTAAAATTCCCTTGGCTGCTTCACGCGATACTGGCCATCTCCTCCCGCCACCTAGCTGTGCTCAGGCCAGAAAATTCCAGCTTCTATCTCGCCGAAGCCTTTCAACTTCAGAGTCAGGCCATCACGATGTTCAACTCTGAACGCCTGCACATCGACGAAACGAACTGTTCGGCGGCGCTGTTCTTCTCGTCCATTCTCGGACGTCACATGCTGGTAGATACGTTGGCAGGTTTGGAGTCGGACGGGTCCGTGCTCCTTGACAACTACTGCCATTATGTGCAAATCCACCGTGGCCTGCGCGCCATCGCATCGGATTCGTGGCCTCTTCTTCCCGGATCCGAAATTTATCCCTTCTTGCTTTTTTCCGGGCTTCAGCGACCTAGAAAGGCGCGTGGGGCCGAATTAACAGACCTTCACTGCTGGGTCCAAGAATCACAGGATTTGGATGAAGAAACCCTCGAGGTATGTGTTGAAGCCGTGAACTTATTACAGGTCGGGCTAGATGAGATATCGGCGACAAGGGTGGAGGAGCGGCGGTATCAGATGGCGTTCATCTGGTCGGTCTGCAACAGGGCCAAGTTTAATGACCTGGTAGCCCAGCGTTTGCCGCAGGCACTGGTGATCCTTGCCCATTATGCGGCGCTTTTACACCATGCCAAAAGTATATGGCAAATAGGCGACGCCGGCTACCGTTTCTTGCATACCATCTGTAGCGTATTGGGACCAAGTTACGAGAATCAGCTTTGGTGGGTGCGCAACCTGGTGTTCGGGTCTGAGGACCGGGTTGGGAGTGGCACATCGTAACCTTTCGTTAGATGTTCGTGTATTCATAGCACTGAATGATAGAATAGCCCCCCCTGTAATATTTTTGTCTACCGAATCGATATATATTTCCATATAGGTTATCTCCTTGACCGAGTCCCCCTCCTTTTCAATAGCAGCGAGAACTGAAACTCTATACGAATCTCTGGCCAAAATATTCCCGTCGTGAATTTAACGAATCTCTTGATAATTACGGCTACTTTTTTATGCTTCTGATAAAATGCAACATGTCAAACTATTCTGCGTCGCTAGTTGTTGAGTGAGGAGTTGCATCAATACGGCAATACGCGTATCTAAATCCGCGTATAGGACTCGCATGTCTTGCGTTTGCTTCCAGCCCCTACGCGATACTACCCTGGTCTTGGAGCTCACATGTAATGAGACTGGCTTCCGTATTCATGCAAGAAAGGCGGTGGATAGAAATGTTTATCAATATATATATCATCTCCATGTTTTCTCTTTGGCTTTTCTCATCAAGTTTTATTTCTAGTCTTCTATACTACACGAGGACATCAGGATTATTAACCGTTTATATCTCATTGTCATAAAGAATAATCAGCCAGTCATGCAACTTCAGCTTCTCGCTCCTGCTCTGACCTTGGGTCTAGCATTGGGCCAAGTGCACGAGCGTTCAAACGATGACCACCCCTGGGCCCCAGCCAGCCCGAGTGACTGTACGGGGAATCGCCTTTGCACGAATCCTACTCAGACGCAAAACTAACTTCTGATAGTTCGCGGGCCGTGTCCAATGATGAACACATTGGCAAACCACGGGTTTCTGCAGCGCGATGGCAGGAATATCACACGAGAAAACGCTATCAAGGCTTTGGCTGATGGGCTGAATTTCAACCCAACGCTGTCCAATATCATGTTTGATCAAGCCATCATAGCCAACCCAGAGCCGAATGCTACATACTTTACGCTGTATGATGTGCCTACATTCCCCATCCGCATTATGCTCCTTATTCTATCTTCTAGAATATCACCGATGCTCTAATTAGCACGAGGAATGTTTGAATGTTCAATATGTAGCTAACATCAAGATTGTTAGGGATCATCTAAACAAGCACAACCTTCTTGAGCATGACGCCAGTCTTAGGCAAGTTGCAGTTAATTATCTTGGCATCCGCATTCCACACAAGCTTCCTCGTCCTCTCGTCAAGCGAGAAACTAATATCCAACAGCCGGTCCGACGCGTACTTTGGTAATAACCACGTTTTCAACGCGACCGTATTCGAACAGACAATGCGATATTGGGTGGAGCCCGTTATCGACGCCAACATGATTGCCAACTCCAAGATTGCACGCCAGCTGGATTCCAAGGCGTTCAATCCGACGTACACCTTCACCGAGCGCACGGAGGAGTTCAGTCTCGGCGAGGTAGTGGCGCCCGTTATCGCGTTCGGCGACATTGAATCTGTCACGGTGAATAGGACCCTGGTGGAGTACTTCTTCAGTAAGTGATCAGACATCACCTCCCAGGCTAGGAGGCCAATGACCTCCCAGCAGTCATTATACGGATCTAATCGGTTTCGTTTCTAGAAAACGAGCGTCTCCCGACTGCGTTGGGGTGGAAGAAAAGGGATGATGCGGTTTCCCTCGACACCATCTTCCATGCCACCGACACGATCCGAAATGCAACGAAGCTCACGACCGGCTCGGGTACTGCCCTATCGAAGCGGGGACCAACACGCAACCCGCATTTCGGTTAACTACACAAGATGCATCTTGTGTAAGTGGCTTGCAATACCGGTTCTGCAGCTTCGAAACACCTAGTTGTCTATTGGATTGGCTTGGTAGTGACTGCTGTTACAGGTTGTCGTGAATGTGCAGGGGACAGTACCCTTGGTAAGCCGGGCTGAGGCCATTCAGTTAAGATTCTTCCTACTTAGAGTGGCACAATTGGACGATTGAATTCGGATGAAAGGGGGTTTTTATTGGCTTTAGATAGGAAATATAAACGGACCAATATCACAAATTCGAGATTCTTTCATATCTTAGATGTAGAGCATTACTTTTCGGGTGTCCTGTGTACATGTCGGTTTGTTCAATCCCTCTATCATCAACGATGTGACTCGTGAAATTGGAGTAGATTGCCGCGATAGTGAGCTTCATGTCTGCCTCACAGGAGCACAGTTAGCAAATACACCATCACCATCGTCTGTAGGATGTGAGATACAAACCGTGCATGGCAAAGTTTGAGCCGAGGCACATTCTACCGCCGCTCGAGAATCCCCAGAACTGCTTGGCAGCAGCATCTTGGCTAGGACTACCCACCCCATGTGCCAGCCAGCGTGTATGGTCCCACCGCTCGGCGTTTGGGTAGGCCTGTTCGTCTCGGTGGAGATTATATGCGGATGCGGATATGCGAGTGCCGCCGGGGACTTCGTACGGCCCGATGCGGCACGATGGGTACGGAACCACTCTCGGCTCCGGGCCACCGGCGGGCGCATATCGTCTGACGGTCTCTAATATCATAGCATGAAGCTTTGGCAAGCTATGTAGTTGTTTGGGGTCTGGCATCGACATCCTGTCACCCTCCAATACCATGTTTGGATGCAGAGATAGCAGTTCAGTTCTTAACTCTCCCTGCAAATCAAGAGACTGTGAAAGGTGGTGAGAAAGGTAAGTCAGAGCAACGCCCGTGGTCTCCTGGCCAGCTAACACATGGTCAAACACCTCAGAGGCGACAGATAGTTCTGGCTTGAGTATAGTGGTTGAATGAATAGGAGAATCTGTGCCGTGCATGGTCTTTTCCTTTGCATACCCCGCAAGCAGCGCTCGCACGACTACGGGATCATCGGCCGAGTTCAGCTCCCGCTCCGATCGCCGAAGGTCTTGGATGGTGGCATCGCTCAGTTCCTTGCACCATGCCTCCAGCTCTCGATTCGCTGCATCAACCCATCGGGGCGTCAAGCGAACACCTACATACCCGAGAACTTTCGAAATGCCGGGGAGTTCTTGCGAAAAGAACCCGTACCCCTTGCGTGTTGTATATATCTTCAGCCAATGCTCACGGTGAGCTTTGAGCCTAATGAAGTTGGCGCTACGGCGGGCGCCGAAGCAGTATGCAGAGATAAAGTCCATGGCCACGGCACAGAAAAGAGAATGAACGTCGATGCCATGAGGGGACCGACTTTGCAATACCGATGCCTCTAATACCGGCATCAACCTCTCGTTCAATATTATGTCAGACTGAGCGGCCTGGGAAATGGAAGCGCAGATGTACGACTTGGAGTACACATTTGAAATCATGCGTTTCCTAATCGAATGATGCCTTGAGTGTAGCGACGAGAAGGTGCAAGGAACTCTGACGTGATTCAGCGCTACTCGGTTCGAGAGAGACTGAGGTCAATTTACCCGAAATTATCAAACACCGAGTACCAGGAGTGTTTAGCAAAACCACCCTGATAGATGGTCTTGACGGCTTCTATACCATTGGCGCTCAATTCGCGAGGGCCAATTCGGACGATCTGGCCGTATTTTCTATGAGCAGCTTGTAGTGTTCTGTTCTCTCGACTGTTGAATCGGGCACAAAGGATCCAAGCATCCGAGATTGAGCATGTCCAATGCGGGGTGGGGATCTGGGCTAGAGGCGAGAAGAGAGCTGGGTAGAGCAAGTAACGATATAAAAACCAAGAAGCTACGAGGATAGTGGTAGGATAAAAGAGGTCAGCAGCACTTGTTGTAGCCATTACAGAGCCTGAGTTGAATTTGTTCACACCAATTGAGTGAGACGAAGGGAAACGGGGCCAAATCACACAGCAACAAACGAGTTCATGTTCAAGTTCAAAGAAAATACGTAATGTCACTATATACGGATGATAGAGTCGGGTATATAATTGGTCACACGGGAGGGCATAAGAGAATCAGTCACACGACGTGAGCGATGCCGATAAGAAAGATAGCTATACTCTACGGAGTACAGTAGGTATAGTGAGGATGTAGATAACATCAGAACAGGAGAGCAACAACCCGGCCAGGCTTACTCAATGTTACCTATCATAACTTAAAGGAGTTAGGTAGGCCGGGTGCCCCCAGGCCGTCTACCCGGTCTACCTAGGTAGGTAGATACCCCCGGTATATACATTTAGACACTACATTCATGAATATGCAATGAATCGGGGATCTGTTCTTGGCGAGCTAAGGCACCTAATGACGCAAGGGGTCGACCGCCCGACTTGATCTAGATTGAAAAAACCCTGAACTCACTCTGGGCACTTAGCCACTACGTAACACCTTGTCTGGCACAAAATCCGCTCTTTGGGTTTATATCTGTGCGAATATGATGCTATGCGGCTCTACCATCATTGTTTATGACACCTAAGCGGGCCGATCGAGGCTTGAGGAAAGTGTGTGAAAGGTGTATGTAGTCCACGTCTTATTCATAGCGATGTCGCTCTCGTAATCAGGCCTGTACATCATACCAACCCGAGCCCAGGTTAACAAGTTCTTCAGCCGCTTTGCCGTTCTCTTTCACGAGATCCCAGTAGCATCGCATCATACCGCCTTTTCCACATATTATGTCTGGAGGAGAGCCCAGCACCGTTTCCCACGCCCAGGATGCGTCGTCTCAGGCTTTAGACAGTTCGAAACTCGATACTCTGCCCACTGATATCCTGCTTATCATATTGGGCTACTTGGACACGGCTCGAAGTGTGGCCCACCTCGCTGCAGTCTCCAGGGGCTTACACCAGCTCATCTCCGCTGAGGGGTGGCGCATATTTGTGAAAAGCTGCTTCAGCAGTCTCACGCTGCCCACAAACAACTCCGATGAAGATTGGGCTGTCCTCGCACGTTTGCTAACAGCACAATCGCGGGATTGGGATAGACGGGCTTTCGTGTTCCACTCACTCTCACCGCCCGAGACACGACGACCCCATGCGCGAAGGAGCCACGTAGCTCAGTCAATCCCTGGCAATATCATCGTAGATGCCCACCTGCAGAGGGAGGGGCGCTTCGATGAAGAGTTGGTGGTTTGGGGCTCTGGCGAAGACGTCGTTGCCCGCATAAGGAGGAGCGACCGAACGAGAGTGGTTTCCGAAAGCTGGCATTGGCATAAGGGGTCAGAGTCCTCTTTTGTCTCAGGGAAAGACGATACCACAGCGATATCCATCGTAAAATCGGATTCGCTCTGGGGGCAAGAAGGCAAGGGTGTTGTTGTGGGGAGGGCAAATGGTGATCTACGTCTGCTCTCTATTGGCGAGTCTAGCCCCAGCCGGACATTGATGCATTTTCGTCCGTCCGCCTCCTCATCCGTCGTTCAGCATGAGATACGAGCAGTTGATATTCATAGTGACTCCGGTGTCATGACAGCTGGCACGAGGGAAAGCATCTGGCTGTACTCTGTTCAGGATCGTGATCGAACGCGCTCGAACGATGTTGCGGAGTCTCGGTATATTGATCCGGTCGCTGCAGTTTCCCTCAAAGATTCACAGAAATCTTCCTCTTTTGACTTCATCCGGTCCATGAAAATGCTGAATAAGGAGACCATCGCCGTGGCTTTAAACAGGAGTTTTGACCCTATTCGGATTTTAAATGTTATTCCAACTGGTTTGGAATCATCTACACCACCCGGAATTCTCAATAAGCATCCTTACATAGACTCCAGCCCTCGAACCGTAAGGGCACTGCTCCCAGTGGATGTGAGATCCGTTGCCAGTGGAGGTGGAAACGTCTTCCTCAGCTCCTGGGATGACGGTACTATCCGACTTCAAGATCTGCGGTCGCCTTCGCCAGTGGATCGGATTTATCAGGATAACTTCGAAGTCGTTACTCCCATCAATGCCTTAATCTCCCATGGCCTCGAGAGATTTGTTGCAGGCAGCGCCTACTCGCCTATGTTGAAGGTCTTTGACTTTCGTTGGGCCAGAGGATACTATCATACTGATTCGCTGCCATGCACCAGTGCTAGTCCATATCCTACCCCCAGACCACCAACAATCGTCAACGAACCCGAGTATCACGATGATCGGCTGCTGTGCAACCATATCCTTGGTCGTCTCTGCCGATGGCATGCCCTGTCACGCCACAACTTTTACCGTCCAAACTGCAATATCTATCTACCATTTCGAAATTATGCGAGCTCGCCCATATATTCCTTGGCAAAACCGTTGGATATATCTCCCACCATTTACGCCGGACTTTCCGGTCTCCTTGTGGAATTCAAATTGAAGAGTGGCATAGATGGTGCCCAGGTGCCCAACGCGAGCCCCCTATATACTCGGCACCGAGGCATAGTAGCTATCCTAGAGACAGGAGACGGCTCGGAAATTTCAGACATCAGCAAATGTCAGCGCGTACCAGAGATTCGCCGGCAGTCGTTCAGTAATACCGAGCATGACAACATTTGGGCGAGGAGGCAGCATCGACTTGAAGAAGCTCTACAGGATCCTCGCGAATGGCAGGAATTCGAGACTTCTATTTCATGAAGCGCTTATTAGCGACACGTCCTACCTGCCCTTCCTGTAGATGACGCATAAAGGAGCGAACGCGTTGTACAACTCATATAAATGTACGAAATCAAAATAGACGCGAAGGTTGGACGGGTTAAACCATTCGATATTGGCTATTTGGGGGCGTGTACTCACATTCTAGCAGGATTTAGGTACGCCATGGTGCAAATTTGAGCATGTGCAATTAAATCGAGCCCGTGCCATTAATTTACCAAGCGTCAAGGAGTGACTAGTCTAGCCTGAACCTCATTGGCATTGCTTCTGAATTCTTTCCCCCTCTCAGCTGTGACTGGCTACTACACCCGTTGACCTACTGGCCTTCGTTCACAGCACAGAGTGTTTACTTACTAGGCTACGCCATGAAATCTCAAACACAACACGTTCCTTTGCGTTTGATTAGACGCTCAAGGAAGGGGGGTTGGTTTGGGTCATGCATCAGATGAAGCATAACCAAATTCGTAAGCATTATCCGGACATTGTGGCATTTTTAGGGTGCGGCTGTGTGTATTTGGTCGTCGAATATTGCAATGCAACCTAGATCATTGCAACATGCGGACTCGCTACCTACCACAAGAGAAATCTCTGAAGCCAGATAACAAAGACTGTTACCCATGTGACTCAATGGCCCATGCAGAAGACAACCCCTCTCGTGCAAGATCGGTAGTCACGGGCACCCACCGAGGTGCAAGCCGTACGTTACCTCTATCCGGGGGATACCCTATCTTATTCTCGTCGAATTGCTTGTATGGAGCTCTGAAGCTCCGAGTGTGACACATTGGATTCAACTTGTTTATAAGTGAACGTATCTTCTTCACCTGTTTCCCAATCATTACTGGTGTTATGGAGTTTTGTCTCCAGAGTGAAGTTGGGTCACCAGTAGGTCGCTACTAGGTATATGTATGGGGTAAGGGTTCAATGCTATTGATTCCTGGTTTTTTTTAACATTAAGAGGGCCTTTAAGTCTTATATAGTTTTCTATAAATAATGTAATCCCCTAAGGCGCTGACGCGACCTACCTTCGACCCTCCTGCTACCCTGGTGCCTGATAACTGGCCTGCAACTATATAGATTGAGAACATTTTCACATACAGATACACCATATCATCAACTAGAGGTATCGTCTGCGGCTTGCCGGTTTCATTATAGTACTGTTCATATACAGAAACCCCTGGTGCATAATACTTCCTGTTGTGATACACGATGAATTGATTATTGCTAGACTACAAATGTAGTGAGGCGAAATACGTATTTGCCTTTGTTTCGTGCATGAGGGGAACCAATCTTGGCTGGTTCTTTACATAAAACTTGTACTCATCCTTGTCACGCGTTCTCTCCCATCTGATAGATTGCATTGTGATGTGCTGTCACTAGATCCAATTCAGATCACCGAGTTTAATTTCACACATCTCGTAATTCCATCCCCAATTATAAGCTTCTCTGCATGTCAGGATCCATGAGAGAGATATGCAGTAACTTATATTCTGCGCAAAGGTCTAATCTGTCACGCAGCTAGAGCCAAGTGCCCACGACTGCTAGCTTTCGGTCAACATGTACAGACTGAGGCTAGATAGTTATTATTCGGCAATAATCACAAGACCTGCAGAGGGCCCTCGATCGGAGGCAGACGGAGGGAGACGGAGGGGGTTAGGCCAAAGGGACGGACCCCAAGGCTGTCTATGATTAAGGGCAAAGGGCGAGGTTACATCAAGGAATAGATTAGGGAGGCCAAGGACCCTTTAGACCCAAAGAGAATTATTAGTTGAATATGAACACTGTGCCATGTCTTTACATAATTACATGCCCTTTGTTTAGGTTTGATCACGATGATCGTGACTTTCGGCCTGACCTATTGGACTGCCCGAGCCAGGACGTCTGTAAGTTTCGGCTGTCAGGAAGATTCAAAGTTGATAATGATTTAACCAAACCGGCACTAGTAACAACATGGGCATTTACCCAGTTAGCTACTGATATTTACCAGGCTCCTTCTTTGGAGTGTAACTTTGAATGTTGTTGCTATTGTGTATCCTTATGCGTGTAAACAGCGCGCAGCCTCTTTGAGCTGTTAAAGAAAATATGCCGAGTTAAAGTACGCATATGGCAACCTGAAAGGTAGCCCATTAACTAAAAAACGGTTGCCTAAAGACAGGTATTTTTATACTATTACTTACCCTACTATATTTATATATATAAATATATAGCTCACAGACTATAGACCCTAGCATTTAATTCTAATATAACCTAGTCCTTAAAATAAATCTTTAGCCTAGTATAGCAATTATACTAAATTATAGGTTACTTTTAAAAAAAAAAAAAAAAATTTATAAGTATAAATAGCTATTTGCGCAGCTTTATAATAATATACTATAATTACTACGCATACAAATTTTAATTATTTTAATACCTATCCTTAAGCCCTAAACCCTACACTTTTTAACATATATATACTTTATAATAATTAATAATAATAGCACTAATAAATTTTAAAAAAAAAAGCTAAATAAACAACTATTTAGTATTTAAGTTTTTAAAAGTTTATAAATTATTTAAATTTATTATTTAATTAAAAATATTTTTAAAAGTTTAAAAAAATTAGCTTTTATTATAAATTTTTTTATTTTAAATTATAAAGTTTTTTAGCTTTATTAAAATAGTTTTTATATTAGTTAATAAGGTTATTATTATTATAGTAGTTGCTTAATCTAGCTTTAACGGTAGTATTAAATATATAAGATTTTTAATTGTTAAAATTAAGCGATTTTAATTAATTAATAATTAATTAAATTAATTATATATTAAGTTATATTTTTATGTTTGTACGCGCTATATTAAATAGGTATGGGTAGAGAATCCACTTAATAGGGCCTTTATTTCCACCCCTTAAATCTGACAATAGGTAGCCTTGTTAATAAATATAGCTATATAACTTACTTTGTATAAGCTATTAATAGCCTGATCTAGCAGCAATAGTAGCGTTAATTAGCTTTAGCCTAATATATATATTGTAACTAGAATTACCGATATTTAATAAATTTATATTAACTATATTGCTTTTATACTATTTTAGTAGCCGCAGAAGCTTTATATTTATTTAAAACTATATTTTTAATATATTAACTGCTATTATTATTTTATAATATAGCTATATATTATTTTTTTATAGTTTTATAGCCTGTTTTATAAGCTGTACAAAGCTGCTGTAGTAAATTAAATAGTAAAAGCAGTAGTATTTTATATATAGCTTTGCTTTTTTTAATAGCGGTTAACTATATTTATATATTTTTATATAAAAGTAAATAGTAATATAACCTGTTTATATAATAGAAAATAAAACCTAGCGCTTTAATATTATTATAACACTGCTTTTTTAATTATATATTTTATCGCTTTTAAAAGTCAGCAAAATTTAGGCTATTTTTACCACTTGTTATTTTCGTTAATAACTAGTATAGTATATAGCATTAACTTGTGGCAAAGCATACAAAAATAGTTTTTAAATATAAATAAGGGTAGAATAAACAGTTAAAATAATAATTTTCGCCTTAGAAAAAAAGGATCGTTGATTTTAAATGTTTAAAAAAGCTTTTTAAAAGTAAAATTATAAAATATATATAGTATTAGTATTAAAAAGGATAGGGTAAACTACTAGAATATATATAGCATTATAGTTTTTATTGTTTAAGTTAAGATAATATATTATAAATTTAAGTAGAATTTTTATAAAAATTGTTTTAAAACTACTAATTTTAGCAAAGTTTTAGCAGGTTTTTAGTAAATATTAAGTAAGTATAGAATAGTATAGTCCTTAGTTTAATAGTTATATATTAATAACAATTTTTTAATATTATAATATTTAGGCTGCTAAAAAACCTCCTAAAACCCTGTTAAAATTAGTAGTTTTAAAACAGTTTTTATAAAAATTAAGAAGTATATAATAGTATATATTACAATATAATACTTATTTTAATTCTTTTCTTTTTTATATTAGTAAATATATTAGGGCTTATTTTTATAATATTTTTAAGCTTATATATATATAAAAACGTTATAAAAATAAGTTTTATAACTTTAANTAATTTAATAATTTAATTATTATTAAAATATTTAAACAGCTAAGCAAATATAAAATATAACGTTATAACAAACGTAATATTTTATTTAGTAGTTTAAACACTTACCTTAACCTTTATATATTAAAAAATAAAAATATATATATTTTAAAAATTATTTATAATATATTGCTATATTATAGTTATTATTTTATATTTTTTACTATTATATTTATACTAATTAATATAAGTTTATAGATTAGTTTTATTAGTAGTAGTTATAAAATAGCGCTTATTATAAAGGATATTTTATAATGTTCTACTATTTATTATTAAATAAATAATAATTAAAAAGTTTATTTTAAATAGGAATAATTTTAATAGGGTTTATAAAAAAAAGCTAGGCTTATTTAATAGTTTAATAAGTATAGGATTAAAAGTAACTGTTTTAAATAAGTTTTTTAAAAGTTTACGTTAGCTATTAAAGTTTTTAAAAAGTTTATATTTATAGTTATTAAAAATATTTAAAGTTTTTATATTAATAGCTATAGTTGTAAAAAAAATATTAGATTTAATTATAATAGGTTGTTTATATAGCTGCTATAGTGTTAATGCTTTTTTTACTAATATAGTAAACTTAAACGTAGCTTTTAATCTATTATTTTATTTAGCGTTAGTAGCTTAGCTAGTAACAATAGCTTTATAAATAGATATATTATGTTTATTGGAGTTTTTGTTTAATAGGTTTATAAAAGCTGCTTTTTTAATAGGCCTATAGAGGCCGCTTTTTTAATAGGCCTATAAAAGCAGCTTTAGGAGCGCGTTTCTTACCCTTTAAAAGTATTTTTTATAGCGATATTTTGATTTTTTTATTAGTAGAGTTATTAAAACATATAATAATAAATATAAATTTTATATAGTTAAATAGTTATAAATAAAACGGTTTAATTAACTTTTTTTATATAAAATTAATCTAAATAAGTAATATAATCTAAAAAAAGCATAGGCAAAAGCGGCAGTAATAATAATAGTAAAGAAAAATAAACAAATATAAATAGCAATATAGTAAGTATTTTTAGTAGTAGCTACAACGGGTTAATATTATTACTTATATTTTAATAAGTAAAAAACATATTAAAGGCAAGTATGTGGCTTATTAAAATTTAATAGTAAATTTATAATTTTTAAGGTTTTTAAAATGTTAAGTATATTTTTTAAAGCTTTCTAAAGTATTTTTATAACGCTTAATACTAAAAAAAGCTTTAAAATATATTAGTTATAATTTATTTATATATAATCTACTTAAAAAATAAAAATATCGGTAAGTTCTTAGAAAATAGGGGGAGAGTGTATGTAAATTGTGGGTAGAGACTGATACTTCGATTTGAAACTAGTGTACCTAAGGTTAGGTCTTTTAAGACCCCCACCGGGGCCGGGCATCGGAACTCATACCTTTTACCTTTACCGCTGCCGATGGCCCTTGATCAACAAGAGAGAACTCGTAAACCAGTTATAGTTACCGGCTGGTCAATCCCAATATTATGCAATGATGAACCTAATCGGCGGATAGCGATGTGTTCGATATGGATGCATGTGGTGGACCTATTTTGATCAGATTCCAAATCGATTTTACATACTCATCGAGTTCAGCATAAGCAATACACGGGATGTTCCAGTTGCTAGTCAGGGTTGTCAAAATTAAGCGATTCCAATTGCTCTATATTGATTAAAAATATATTGTATTCTGTCCTATTCTAAGTTTTCTTTATATTGTGCAAAATCAGCATCCATGATATATAAGTAATTTATACTATTCACATGAATACAACTGATGCCAGTCACAAGATAGGTACCTACCTCATCGGTACGCATCTTTGTGCATGTAGGGATGATGCATTTATTGTAGGCCGTCGGTTTTGCTGTTGCGTAGGTGGGTGCCCAGGTGGGATGGAACCTGGGACCGGGCGTCGCTCGCACTTGCATCTTAGGTATATCTCCTCCTAGTAGCTACATAGAAGGAGGGAAGGAGGGAAGGGGAGGGAAAAGAACTTGGAAGTAGAGAGGTGATATGGAGGAGGAAGGAGTCTTAGGTAGTGGCTAACCCTATCACCATGGCATATAACGCTGAGTTAGTGGATGTCTGTTTTACCACTCGAACAAACTCAACTCCAAACGAATCCATCATCATCATCATCATCATCATTCTACGCTCCTCTTGTCTATCCCCCCTTCCTCCCACTCTACTCACCTCGCCGCCTACTCACGCCTGTCCTTACTGCTCCTAGACCTACAGCGTAGATAACCATGTTCCGTATCCATAAATGCAAAATATTCATGGCCGCTGTCTCCCATCGAGTCCATCGATCCTGGTCCCGCTTCGTCCAGTCGTGCAACGCCACTGGGGCCAAGCTGAACTGTATCTCTGCCTCGGGACAGAAGTCATGAAGCCGACATGATGTATTCCCTAGGCCACCAAGATCCTATCGGCGCGAGAATCAAGACGTCCGAGAATAACAGCGGTGACCTCAAGACAGGGCTAGATCGACGTCGAACAGCGAGTTCCAGACTGTCATGCATCAGCGAGCATCAGAAAGAAAACACGCCCAACTCTGAGGATGATTACTTATTCTCCTCTACCCAAGCCATAAAGACTCCTTCGCTAGAGCCTCTCCGCCGTCCGCGTTTTCATCGCCATATTGAAGGAAAGTCTCAAAGCTCCGGGGATGGTTCTGCAATAAGCCCCCTTCAACTAGACTCTGAGCAAATAGACGGGTTTTGGAGGCAAAAGACGCACCAGCTTGTCCTATCAACCTGGCGTTGTGCCGCATCTGGTGAACATAAAGAACCAACGGAACAACAACAAGAGCCGCCGTACGCGAAACCGTCTGGGCAAGGACCGCCCGACATTCTCGAGCTGCGATGGCAGACAATTCAATGGGCTGAAGCGCGACGAAAAATTATCCTCACCAAAGAACACAGACACACAATCCCTAGTACCGGCCTCGATGGACCACGCAGTTCTACTGGTGGAAATTCACCACTCGACTCCCCATCTAATGCGTCGAGACCGCCCTTGGGGGCATTAGCGCTCAGCAATTGTATGCCATGCCCATCTCGGAGCTCCCGGTCCAACGTATCAGGCTCTATTGACTGGGAAAAGAGTTGGCCGAAAAGAAAACCACAAAGGGGCCACGATGTGTCCGAAAACTCCAATCGCGAGCAGTCGGCTCATGGACACCGTGCAAACGCTCCCACCATGGAGATCGGAGACAAAAGCCAGGCAGCCCCTCCGAAACACGAGAAGAATGACCAACCCCAATTCTCAACCGTTCAAGATTCTGACCTCAAATCATGTCCTGAATCTAATCGACAGTCTCCTTCTGCTGTCACGTCAGCCACATCTAGATTTAGTGTATGTTTTCACAACTAGTCATTCCCGTCAATAAGGCTAATGTTTGGTTTTAGCCTGACCAAATCCCAGGGCTTGAATTGCCAGACTACTCCGAGTTCGATGGCAGTCGACACCAACATCGGCACCATTTCTCAAGCACAATGTCGAAACGATTTCGATCCTTGCGAGACAAGCTTCACCGCAGAAGATCCACCTCCATGTTCTCTATTAGGCCAGAATTTCCACCACCACCAGACGGGAAGGAACGTCGATATCGCTCCCGTAACTCAAATGATATATGGCCTTCGTCCGGCGAAGAGTCCCCAATTTTCAATACGCCGGCATCCAACATGTCGCCAGTGCCACCCGCAGGGTATAATGCCAACCTATTGGCCGCATCTGGATTGATGATGGCCGCGGCGGATATAGACAGGCTTACCGGATCGGCATCTGAAGTCAATAGACCACGAATGCCAGGTACAAAAAGTCTAGAGCTGCCTCGACTCCGATCTTCAGGTGGCGACGATAGTCCTCTAAGTGAAAGCGGATCATCTATTACTGATACAACTCCCATTGTCCCAGCTAACTCGCCGTCGTCACTACTTTCACCAGCAGGTTTGACAAGCCAAACTTCCAGATCACCCCAGTGGCTGGGGCGGAAGACTCGAAGGCAGCCCAGTCGCCTGTCGGAAGTTACAACTCCGGAAGAGGTCAACAATCCTACACAACCTAGTGATAACGGTATAACCCCACCTCAAGTATTTTGGTCTACCGGCGAAACGCATGATACTCATAAAGCTCCTGGGGCTGAGCGTCAAGAGAGTTCGCTACTCCGGTGTCTGTCCGACAGCCGACCGTCCTCTTCAGATGATAAACAAAATAGTGAAAGTTCTCTTGCTTCGATATCCGAAATGGCACACTCTTTACCGGTTTATATCTATCATTCAGGGGTAGCTCTAGGACGAGGTAATAGAGTATCAGAACGGTCGTCATCGAGAGGACAGACCTCAGAAGCGGACCGCACGCAAACCAACTTCGCCGATGAGGGGGATCCTAGGGAATATATCTCCGACCAGATACCTTCCGCGACGCGACTCCCTACTGTTACTTCCGGAAGTGGGCCAGAATGTGAACAGTCTCTTAAGGTGGAGATAGAAAGAATGGATATGGTTGCTCAGGAATCCGCGCTGTTTATGGAGGTGATGAAAGGTATCAACTCCGGCGAAAACGAGTCTACTATAGCGGAATGTGGATCGAATTCATGCCATCCGGATACTTGGTCTGAAGATCAAGGTGAACCAGGAGATTCGGAGCCGTTTTGTCCCTCTGATTGCTTGAATTCTAGGCAGTGCGGCCATGCCTCTGAGCCGTAATACTCTAGATACTTTGTAGCGCACGAACTACGCTACTGAGGCAGGGGAAATGCGGAATTTATGGTCGGATGGCTGTATAGAAAGGGGATTGAAAGAAAATGACTATTAGATTAGGGAACTGGAGGGTAAGAGGTCTTGCCGTAGATTGTTAATCACCTTTTCCATACTGTATTAACCATTAGTTTAGCTTCAATATCAATACCAGTATCAATTAAGTCGAGACCTAAAATGGATTACTACCATGTACTCGGTTATCTAGAAAGATACCTACCTTGGTGACACCCACAACAATGTTCACATCCATAGTGACCGGAAATTGCACCTTACTTAATACCCATCAACATCCACCCATATTATTTGCCCCCACAGCCTTGAGCGCTACCCCAGGACATTGCCAGTCAAAGGGGTCCACGGAGCCCGACGCCATCCAGTCATAGTCGTTGTCAGTGGGCGTGTAGTCGAACTTCCAATCTGTTACGGCTGCGTGGCAGGATCGCATCTTATCAAGGAGATGAGAGCCAAACGCACCAAGGTCAGCGTCCTTCAGGCCGCGGCCGTGGATCACAAACGACTGCCAGAGAAAGTGGTCGGAGAGCGAGCACTTTGCGCTAACCCAGCCCTGGAGGATCCCGTCAAGCTTGTCGGCAGGCAGCGCCACGCCGTCGTACTTGAAGAGCGCATCCTGGTTCTCCACCGGCAAGGCAGCGCGCGTCTCGCAGTCGATGCGCACGAACACCGTGTGTCCGTTCGCCGAAGGGTCCTGCAGCGGCCCGCTGACAACGGCGTTGACGCAGTAATTCGCCGTTGTCTCGGATGGGCCGTGGCAGTAGGGTGTCCCGCCGTTTTCGGGGTCGTGCCGGTTGGCTTTGGTTAGGGAGCCGCTGTTGGAACATTGGTTGTTAGTGTTTTTCCCCGGGTTATGGGTGTACACACAGACACGCACATAATGAAAGCTTTCAGTGGAAAGAAAGAGAGCAATAAGAAAGGTAAAGGAGAACCAGGAGCAAAAAAACTCACCAAACCATCTTCTTGGTCCCAATCCATGTGAAATAGCCACACTCGCCATCGCCAATGGTGACGTCTCCGGCCCCGGTTGTAATGCTCTGCACAGAGGGGTCAAAGCCGCCGGAGATGCCGTTCTTGAGCGCCGACAGGTCGGCCTCGAGGCCGCTCCACGAGCCGTCGACCAGCATCGTGCGGCCGGCCTCGATATTGCAGCGTCTGGGGCCGCGGCAGTACGTATTCGGGATGGGGACCTCTTGCGTGGGGAGGAATGTCGTTCCTGGGTTTCAGTTAGCTTGGGAACGAATGCGGAAGGGTTGGGGAAATAATCAAGCGGAATGATGCCCACGTACGAACTTGGCAATACTCGGCGCACAACGTGTCGCCGGACTGCTTCTTCGTCCAGTCGCATGCGCCGTCCGGGAGGAACTCGTTGATGGCTGGGCAGTCTGCCTCGGTGTACTCTTTGCCGAGCTCGTAGGTTGCGCCCCCCGTGCTGCTGCACAAATCGCTGGTGTCAAGCTGCTGGGTTTTCGGGCCGCTGTTGGCATTACTAATGTCGTTGTTGCCAATGGTGACGCTGCTGTTAGAACCAACTGGCGTGGGCGAGGAGGTCGACACTCCGACGACCAGTGCCCAGGCCAAGGTTTGAAGGAGTCTCATTTTCAAGGCTTGTGTTGATAGGGGATGGGAAAGAGGAAGATAAAGCTGAAAATGAGGATGTGTGTATGTGTGTTAGTGAGCTGGCGTGTGTGAAGAGGAAGGAGAGTCGAGACGCTCTGTTGTAGAGTTATTGACTACGAATTTATAGTAGGCACTTTTAACTACTGCAATCATTCACGACCGTGAATGTTGTTCGTATTCAATGGTGCATTGCCACGGCATTGAAAGAGTACGTACCGTTATAAGATTGTAATAACTATGTAGTTCAGCTGGAGTGTGACAAGAGGTTCCCCCAGGTAAGTGATTGTGAATACTACAATGTCCCCGTATATGGAATGAACGCATAGCACATCTGTTTCCCAATAAGGATGACCACGACCGTAATTAAGTGAGATAAAAAGATCTTTGGCCTTGAAATGTACAAATATTCAGTACTAGTTAAGGAGAAGCGTGGCTCCTGTTCGGCAACAATTTGCCATTCAGTATAAGAGAAGCCGGATAAACTTGCAAGATGAAACAACTTACTACTTAAACACAACCCTAAAAGCACTGGATATTAGTTTACAGTAAATAAGATTAACTGATCTCACTTCACCTACACCTATAACGATGTTTTAGCAAATAAGCAATGGAAGGGGGGGCAAAACTTACCTGAGCACAATATCTGTGTCCCAACTTACCTCATATAAGTAGTCGAGGCAACGCGTTGGATATAGGTTTAGAATTTTACATGGCGGATGTGAAAACTTGTTTTGGAGCTACAGAATTACAGCCAGGCAAGACTACATAGTGTGTGAAAAGGCAGCTTATTTACTGGAAGCTTGTTCCTCTGTATTAAATAGATCCTAGGTCGTCAAGGTAGAATCCCAAAAGGCCGGTTTCATACCTATAGTCGTATAATCCCATAACGCCTGCAATGCAAGATCCTATACATCCGTTATAACCATACAATGCCGTACCTAGAGAGAGAGTCTTTATTTATTCGCGTCGCCCTTCATGCCAACCATCTCGTATTCTCCTGCTCCGTCACGGCCTCTACCTCTCCCACGCCCCCTAGAAAACCCCATCTCTTCGTCACCTTGATCACCACTGCCATCTCCATTTTCTAAGGATTCATTACCGCTCCCACTGTTGGCGCTTCGTCCGCCCCCTCCAAACGTGATTGGTTGTAGTTCTCTCCAGCGGCATCCGTACGTCCCCCCCGCGACCGTGATAGTACCAGACACTAACATTGTGATCCACCAGGCAACATTACGTGGGACGAACCCTGTGTATAGGAAGACGATAAGGAGATGTATGAAGTGGAGCGTGATGGAGAAATCGAGGACGAGCTTCGATCGGGATATTAGGACAACTAATGCGACCACTCTGTTGTCGCGTTAAATCAGCAGCAGCCTCAAAAAATAATGGCAAGACTCGAACATGAAACAAGGATGGGGGAGGATGGGGGGGGGACGGGAACATACACGACACCAGCGCAACATAGCCACACAAAGCCTATTAGCCAGCCTTGAGTATTATCGCCGCGCAAGCTAGCCCAGCCGAAGACGAGATCCAGGTTAAACTGCAGGCCCATGACGAGCGACGTGAAGAGCATTAATACTAGCGCGACCGAATAATAGATGCCCTGTAGTGCTGCGATCTGGCCGAGGATGCGCAGAGGCGGGAGTTCGGCAATGGCGCCGGACCGTGGGGGACGCCTCCGCCTCGGCATATTGGGTATTTTTATTATTTGGTCGTGAGGGATGCTGTCCCAGTTGGGGAAATACGGTCGTTGGGCAAAGTGAGGGGAACTGCTGGTTGAATATTTTGAATAAGGAGCAGATTTGCGGTGCTGGGATATGAGAGCGTAGGTAGCTATTGGGTTCTGCTCTGCCGCTATGTCATCATGTTGGATTCATATAAAACAGCTGTCGTGTAAGTGCTGTGACGCAATCGGATGGATATAGGAAATGTGCAATCTCGTCGATGCCTTGGGGTAAGGTAGTGTGAGAATATGTTGTGCCGTGTTGTTGTTCGAAAAAAGGGTGCATTGAAGAAATGCGAAATGTTACCTAAATGTAGGGACCGACGCCATGCATCTGCATCCGAAGTTAGGCGTGGAAAGGAGTTGCGAAGATTGGGGGCGGGAGCTTGGTTTGTGGGACTGGTCTAGCCCTATAGTGGACTAGCCCAACGGCCACATGGCGTGAACAGTGCCCCGCTGGGGACGTTGTCAACCGGATTAATGCATATCTATTATCTTATCCTTATAATGAACTATCATATAGGCCAAACAGGACAATTTCATCATCATCATCAGACACATTGAAGCTCGATTCAATGTTGAATGCTGAATGCTGGAAGTTCGATTGGAAGCTCGCACCAGAACTCCCACATCAAACGTCGATACCTAAGCTCTTGCAGTAGATTAACACCCACCCACCTTGCCCACTTGATCGCCGCGCAACATTGTGACGTTGCATCAGCACACCAAAGAACCGATCCCGATCTGCATCTGCACCAGAGCGAACTATACCCAACAACAATAATGGGCATATTCGGCCTATTCTCGTCGCAGGAGGACAAGCGCAAGGAAGAGGTGCGGACTGGAGCTCGAGCCCCCGATCGCAGCGAGAGGCGGCAGTGCTGGGATGCGCGGGACAGCTTCTACCAATGCCTCGACAAGCACGACGTCATCGACTCGCTGACCGGAGACGGCAAGAAGACGGCCGACAAGCACTGCGCCCAGGAAGACGTCGCCTTCCACGACAACTGCGCGAACGCCTGGGTAAGCTCACTCTCCCCCCTCCCCCCCTCCGTCTATGGTAGAACGAACCACCTGCTAACGAATCGTGTTAGGTCACATACTTTAAGAAATACCGCGTCGCCGAGTACCAAAAGAAGAAGACCCTCGAGCGCCTGCAGAAGGAGGCGCGAACAAAGTAGGCATGCAGGGACCCGGCGGCCCGGGAGGCTCGCGGTGAGGTGATAGGCTCGGTTTTAGATCCTCTTGGTATAAATTCTATTGCCTCCATCCCATCTGAGGCCACGACGATGATGCCCAAGAAAATAACGCTTGTACTATATATTGTACGTATATTTTTGTCATCAACATGCATGAAAAAGGCGTTCTTTTGGTCGAGTAGAAAGACTCGCATGAATCTCAGCTCTGATATGCCCAGAATGGGTAGACGATTAGAGGCGCCCTCGACAAATGTTATATACAAAGCTGTCGATGTTTAAACCACTCTTCTCTGTCATCAGATATTCAGATCAGGATAGTTGTAAGGTACGCTCTGCCTAGAATTGAAATACAATCTACCTACAAATCTCCGTTTAGATGATTAACATACTTTTGTGCAAGATGCTCGTTGTTTGGGATTGCCCTCCTAATACCTACTCGTTGTCACACCTCTATCTTAAGCCCTATTATCACTAAGGCGAATAAGCTAGGTAACTTGGCATTGCAAGTATAATTGTCTGCTTCAAAGCCTCGCTATCCCTTGTTTTGAAGGAAAGAAAAATAACTCAAATATGAGTTTACATCTCTATTAAATCTAGAGCCATACACCTTTTAGGTAGAGACCCATACTTGACATTTCCACGTCCATGAGGGGTTGAACCTAGGAAATCACGCTGTTTTATATCATCGGCATCAAGATATTGTAACCCTGGCATTTTCATGCATGATAATAGCATGATTTTACCGAATGGTGGAAGACTTGTCGCCTGTTATTTGTGACAAGTTCGGAGGCGGGGTAATGAGCGTCCACCGAGAAGAAAAGAATACGCGTCATATGCGAAATATGCAAGTAATTACCTTGGCAACGGAAAAATATCTTGCCTATTAATGAATCACGTACGAGCTCAGACGGCATAAAGTAAGCGGCCTACCGATTTTCACAGTTGTGTTTATTAGGTTTGGCTCAGTCCATTGATAGAGCATCTGCGTTGACTGCTGATATATATCTACTCCATCTAAAGGCATAGAGTAAATAATCGCAAACAGCTGCTATCGTGATTTGTGCAGTTGTGTTTCTTAGTATCCTCAGTTGCGGGGCTGTGATGTAAGTTGAGCTTCGAACACGGCAAGCTTGCCATATTACTTTGATCAGCATAGTATGTGAGTAAAAAGCTATGCTAGTATTCTTGGCGTTAACTTGAGTGTACGTAATATAAGTAAGGGATTGTCCGTGTGTTAGTATAGTAGACATAGAGATATACTGTCACACAGATGTGCAGAAATACCTACACTACAAAAAAGAAAATCCTAAAAGCATGAGTTATAAGTATACGATTGAAGGCAATTGAAAGGTTTTCACTCATTCATTCATTGCCTTTTTAGAATGTGTATTGAGAATTGGGTTCGCCTTGGCAGCTTGACCTGATCTGTCGTTGTCTCGACATTGCAAATCTTTACTACACTAGAATTCCAGGGTCCTGGGATATTACCATATGCTAAGAATAATACCTAGTATATACTACTCCGTACATGAATCCACGTCTGGCCGCTACCGATGTACAGAAGGCCCTAACTCTGAACGGCCTTCCCCTTTAATATATTCCAGAACATCCCTACGGATCTTGTGCCGCAAATAGCGGTACCTAGCACATATTACAACGTACTTTGTCCATGTATATAGGTATTGCATTTACGAAGTACTGTTTTCTTCACCTTTTTGTTCTCATTATTTTAGTCTATGTCTTAAGCAAGATGACTCGTCAGTTAAGCTACAGTACATAAATAATATGGTAGTGTAAGTCTTCACCAGTTTTGTTGGAATGACAGGGGACGGGTTACGATAGACCCGCCAGTTCGGATATGCGGCATTAGTGTGCATTGTGAGGCGTTGAAATTTGGGCCAAGGGGAGCTCGGACTTGGCATGTACTTGGCATGTACAGTACAGCTTCAGCTGGGGAGGGATTGCATGTACAGTGCGCTCGTATTGGGCGCCAATGTTACCTAGCACCATCAGCGGGATTTGCAGAGTACTTTGTGACTGTTTACAGTGCAATCGTAGTATTATTTACTGTATTGGGTGATTACTGTAGTATTCCAGCAGCAGGTGCACCCGTGGGCCGCGCTCCGTCGAACAGCCCTGTTTATCTTTCACATGTGTCTGCTGCTGCTGCATTACTGGCATGGATAGCATGGAATGGTGTCAATCGAATCGCGCCTATAGAATACCGCGTGGTACTGCAGGATGGTTTAAATGTGAGACATATGCGTGGGGTAAGGTTGCCTGTCAGAGGAAAAGATCGAACTGAAATTGTTTAAAGTCAGGATTTCAAGTTTGACAATGGCCGGAGTTGAGCATTCACCGCAGGGTAGGAGGTAATGAGTGCACCTACAGTACTGTATATGTACGCACCTAGCCTCATTAGTAGGCAGGTAGGTACATAGGTAGCATCCATCCATTGCATTGGTGGTGGTGTGTACCTGTCTACATGTACAGATGTGGTCTAGAATATCGTGTAGGTAAGTAAGTTATGCTGTGCTACAACGCGTTGCCCGGCTCGGCTCCGTCAGTGCAGATATCAAGTGCAGCCAGACAGCGTCCCGTGGCTGTGCATTGTGCGCTGTAATTTCAATTTCAGCAACACGGGGCCCAACCAACCCCCCCGGTCCATCCAGCATTCCAGTGGCATCCACCTCCACGTTGGGCCAGGTACCGTCGCCCATGGGCCATCACTGGGCCATCATCCATCGTCGCTGTGGACAGTGAACCCGGCCCAAGCCCAGCCGGCCCATCCCAGCCGTGCCAACTTCCTGAGTCCCCACACAAACGACGAGCTCTCTGGTCTCTGGCACGTCGACCATCTATCGACCTCCCCTATCATCTCCTAACCCTTAGTCTGTTCCTCCATACCATATTACACTCCCTAGCCCGACAGGCTGGTTGGTGGTGCTGCAACAACAACAATTCAATAGCAACGGGACAACGACGATAGCAGCAGTAACTTCGATATACCCCATTAATCTGCACAAAGAGTAGCGACTACCTGTTTTTTCCTTCTTTTCCAGTGTTGCCCGAGTGACATTGATGCTTACCTAACGAATTGGAAACCGTCGTCTCGTCCATCGTACCACTGCCAGCACAGCACCCCGACAGACCGACCACCCTCTTCTCGTGGCCTCTGGCTCGCTGCCCCGGTGTGGATGACGACGCAAGACACGGTATTGCCAGTGCTAGTGGGAACCACTCGGACCATCCACGGCGACGATGCCCTCCTTCGTGAACAACGAAAACTCGCCCATCTATGCCCCTAACGCTGGCATCGTCCGTCTCAGCCACTCCCAGACCCACGACCACCACTTTTCGCCCAAGCTGGGTCACGGTCACGACAAGGGCCTCGCCAAGCCGCTGCCCACACCAATTGACCACTGCAGGGAAAACTCCGACGACAACGCCTCGACGCTGTCGACCCAGAGCTCCGAGCCACGGTCGCGTATGAATGGGGACGAGCCAGCCCCCTCAACCATGACTTCGCTACCCAATGGCAGGCCACATCCGCTTCCGAATGGCCTGGGGGAGCGTCCCGGGGAGCTCGATTACGGCTCGGCGACGAAAGGGCGCGCTACGATGGTAACACCGCTCGATTCACGTCAGCCGGTAATGAACGGGATTGGGGCTACAACACGACCCAACGGTCTCTCTCGCCAGGACACGACCGAATCCTACCACAGACAAGGCTCGTTGGAGTCGCCCGCCCGCCCATCCATGCAGCAGTCGCTTACTGAGTCGAACCGAATATCCTCGCCGTATATCGATGATCCACAGATGGAGCGCACCTATACAGCTTCCGTGAACCGCCCCTCTTTTGAAGCCGCATATGGGACCTACGGCCAAACCACCCCTTCTGCATCTACAGCATCGGCGCTCGTCCAAGACAAGTCTCAGGCTCCGGAGCCCCAGCGTTTCTCTTCGCCCGCCAGCTTCCCGCCTCCCACATCATCTTCTTCGGCGCTAAACTCGACGGCATCAGGGAGTATGAGGCAGCGTCATACTCTCGAAGTTCCCAAGCCTCAGACAGGACGCGGCTCGAGGGATGGTAACGATACAGCTTACTCAAGTGGTCGCTTTTCTCCTTCGCCAACGACAGGGCCTTCTATGCGGAGAGGCTCCCTAAGCTTGGGTAGACGTAACACCCGATCATTACAGTCGGACGCACACCGTGACGAGATTGTACCCGACGACGACGCTCTGCGGTGGGCCGAAGCATACCGACAGAAACGCGCTAAGAAAAAGAAGCGAGACGAGGACGACGACGATAGGGTTTTGGTAGGAACCAAGGTCGACGAGAACCACGCCAACTGGACAACAGCCTACAATATGTTGACGGGCATCCGTGTGTCCGTCTCTCGTACCAACGCAAAGCTGGACCGCCCCCTGACCGACGAAGACTTCGGAGCTAAGCAGAAATCGACGTTTGATATGTATGTCATCTCCACACATTGATCAGCGCCCTCGTTCTTCTTACTAACGCCAGACAGCGCCGGGAATGAGTTGGTGCCTTCGGCAAAATATGACTTCAAGTTCAAGGATTATGCGCCCTGGGTTTTCCGACATCTTCGTGCCCTTTTCCGGTTGGACCCGGCAGATTATTTGATGTCGCTCACAGGCAAGTATATTCTATCCGAGCTTGGGTCTCCAGGGAAGAGTGGTAGCTTCTTTTACTTCTCTCGGGACTACAAGTACATCATCAAGACTATTCACCATGGCGAGCACAAGTTTCTTCGGAAGATCTTGAAAGACTACTACAACCACGTCATCGACAACCCCAACACGCTTCTCTCCCAGTTCTACGGACTTCATCGAGTCAAGATGCCCTATGGTAAAAAGATTCATTTCGTCGTGATGAACAACCTCTTCCCACCCCACAGAGATATTCACACCACTTTTGATCTCAAGGGATCAACCATCGGAAGAGACTACAAGGAAGAGGATTTAGAGAAGAATCCCCGGGCTACATTGAAGGATCTCAATTGGCTCCGTCGGAAACGGCACCTCGAGCTGGGGCTTCAGAAGAGGCAATTATTCTTGCAACAGCTCCGAAGTGATGTAAAGCTTCTGCAGAAACTAAAGATTATGGACTACTCACTCTTGATTGGTATGCATGATTTACGAAAGGGGAATGGGGAGAACTTGCGTGACAAAACACTGCAAGTCTTCAATCCTGGCGGTGCAGGACAGGCGGAGGACGGTCCTGATCCCAACCAAGTCCTGATGCGGACGCCTTCTAAGCTGGAGAGCGCGCGCAAGGCCAGGGAGTTGCGACAAATGGTGAAAGCTGAGAGACCCGTACCAATGCGTCAAACCAGCGATAGGATGCCAGATGAGTTAGCTGAAGGTCATAGCCGAGGTGGTGTTTTCTACAACGACGATGGTGGTTTACGGGCTACACATGAGGATAATACCGCTGGTGAGGAGGTGTATTATCTCGGTGTCATCGACTGCTTGACCCATGTAAGTCTGAGTCACTTCCAGCACCACTTCCTTTTATTCACGACACACTGACGTTTTCCTGTAGTACGGTATGATAAAGAAGATCGAGCATTTTTGGAAGGGGCTGTCGAGTGATCGCACCCAAATATCTGCTCTGCCTCCGGATGAATACGGCGATCGATTCATGAAGTTCATGTCCGGAATTACAATGTCGCCAGAGGAGGCTGATCGAGACCAGAGCGATCGTATGGCTGCTGCTGCCACAATGTCATCAACAGTCGAAAGGCAGAATGCCCCGCCCATGCCCACGTATCTGCCACCAGCACCGCCAGAGATGAGAAGCCCTACATCACCTGAGCCTAATCCCACAGTGGAGATGGCTTTCAGGAAGGCCATGAAAAAGGAGAAGGATGTTGCCAGGGAAGATCAGATACCCGAAAGAAAGATTACGACGTCGGTTGCGCCGCCCGCTGGGAGAGCGAACTCTCACACCGTCCTCCCTGTAGTTGAGGAATCTGCCGAGGCAGCATCGTTGGGCGGACGAAGCCGGGGCGAGAGCTCCATCTCGGAACCTAGACCATTCACCCCGTCGCCAAGAGAGAGGCAAGATGGATTCACTGATCTAGGTCCCCATGGAATTGGTGGACGAGGTCCTCCGACACCACCAAAGACAAGCTATATCGAACCCGCGAAAGCCCGTGTCAGCCGCGAAGACCTCGACAAGGCACTTCCTCCGCTCCCTGCTTGAGTACGCCTAGGGAAAGCACGATGCATCGGGGAGTGATGTCTATATTTGCGAAGGATTAAAAGATGGGACCTGGATGGTGCCCAAACGATACCGATACTAATGCATAGAATAGCGGTCGATGCTGTGACCGTGGCTCGAGGGATTTGGAAGGGCGTTATGTTTTGGGATTTTTGGCATTGAATTGATAGAATGAGGGACCTTGTTGCGAACTCAACATATGTTCGCCCCTTTGCTATTGTTGCCTGTCTGTATGGGTGTAGAAAACCCAGGTAAGGCGTCGGTGGGGGGTAATCCCTCTCACCCTTCCCTCCTTCTCTTCCTGTTCGTTGGTCGTCCCTTTTGTTGCCGGCGGGCGAGCATAAGCATAAGCATGTTTGTTAATCATACAAGACAAGACGTGATACCACTGTCATTGCATAAGCATATTACATATGAATTCAACGAATGGCTTTTTTCTCTCTCCTTGCTCTAGATTTATCCGCGCTTGTGTTTTGCAATTACGAATTGTGAGGTGATTAGCATGATGCTAGGTGACCCGACGGCTTGTACCTCGTTGCGTTATGTTGAAGTAGGATATGAATAGAAACCGCACTTAGGTTAATTATCCCATTTCTTCTATCATCTGTTTCCGAAAATATATGCGTCGAGACGATACCCATCTGGTCACGATAACCTAACAACCCTATTTACCAAAGGTTATGTAAGTGAGTTGACGGCGGCGATTATTTTGGCTTGCATTGGACTTGAACTTAAGTTTGGAGCTTGTCTTATTGTGAAAGCCGGAGCGTTTTGTTACTGTAGCTAACTACATTTTCTCTGCTCGTTTTAGAACATAGTATCTAGTGCCTGTAGTAGGTTGCTGTGAATAGTTGCAACTCGAAGCAATAGATGAAGAGATTGGCGGTACTCGTAACGACAGGCTACTGACCTACTCACGATTGACTAACACGATGGATCCCGTGAGACCTTTAAGTCAATTCTTAGGGGCAGTCTTAATCACTTCGACTGCCTTGCTGTCGAATATGCCCTCTTTGTGCAATGCGTTCACAACATCCACGAGCCACGTCTGACAATTCTTGATTTCGACTTTGGTCCCACGAGTCTGGATTACGGCCTACATCTTAGCCACAATATCACACATTTCATGGGTACAATAAAACTGACTCTAGACGCGGACATCAAGCTAGGTCCAGGAGGAGGAACTTTCGCCGCGATACTCTCTATAGCATCTTTCGGCTCCCGATCCACGGTATTAGATCCGTTCCCAGGCGTGTCCATAACATGTCCAGTCTCGACTTCGCCAATGACGATGATCTCGTGTTTACGTGAGTCTTGCGTCTTATCATAGTTACGGTCGAAAGAAAGCTGAAACCCCGTTGCTACATCCCCCTCGACATGGATCCGCTTGCCGACAGTCTGACTCCCTTGGCTAGGGATCCATATCGCCCAGTGAGCTGGGAATAGCGGGCTGCTGTACACGATGAGATAGATCGTTCGGGTCATCGTTGGATATCGATGAGATGTTCTTATCAGGCTGGTTTGTTAGGATATGGGTGGTATGCGATATATATAGTATTGGAAGGCCACGTATGAAAAGTGTCTGCCTGATTTAGGCGGGTAACTGGAATACTTGGGACTGATTGGATACCGTTGAGTAGGGTCAAAAATAATACGCAATTTCTGCTATCAGTATTGTTATTGCTCCGATAGTTTGAGTAACTCATGCTTCCTATATATAGCCGGTCATAGTAATGTGTTGATATTAGTTACTAGCTGAATTGGACCTCATTATAGTAGAAAACTTGGCGTACGCCTTAATATCTAGTGACGAGGCCACGGCTATGTTCCGAAGATTGAAAGTAAACCTCGATGAGGGTATCGCGGCCCTCGCCATAGGGGAGAAGTTCATCATTGGCGGACGCGGGGGGGTGGGGTACGAGTTTAAGAGCACAACACTTTGCTTGTTCGTCTCCGAGTACTCGATAAATAACGAGAAATGACCAAACACCCTGTAATAGCGCTGGCTAGTGTAGATAACGTCCCTGTTCCTGAAGTAGGCAACGCCCTCCAGCTTGTATTGTTGTATTGCCTTGGGCTGACGACATTATCTGTTTGTTTGGCTGTCGTTGGGATGACTGGAAGCGGGAAGACGTCTTTCGTTGTCAAAGCCACGGGAGAGCGTCCACAAATAGGAGATGACGCATCTTTCAGCAGGAACTCCTGAATAACGAGGGCTAGCTTAGCGCTACCTCTGTGTACAGTATTGAGAATTAGATAAGGGCCTAGAATCCTTGTTGAATAATATCAAACGTACCTACCTAGTTCAAAACAACGAGAGAGGGTCCCATGTAGAGGGTAACGGTGGTAAGGATCGAGGGGTTACCAGGATTTGGCTAAATATACGGTTAACTATAAGCTTTTATTAATACTTGAATTACGAATTATTGGTTCTAGTTAGTATATCTTGAACCAGGTCATCTCGATGGAGTTTACCTTGGGCGGGATTCCGCCTTAGATCCAACGCTGTGGGGTGGTAAGTAATCACCCCTGCATTCTTGCATGATCCTTGAATGGGATATTTATAGTTCTTATATCTAGAAGTCGATAGCCGTCGACTTATTCTATTACTTTATTGAGCCTCTAGAAAACGGAACGTTCGAAACTCGAGATAAGACTTGCTTCTTAACATTATTCACAACTTATAATGGTTTCCTACAAAGATATCCAAGCCTCCAACGCGCTCATCAATGATGCAACGGCTCCTCGCGTTGCCGTCTTCGTCGGCGGTACATCAGGCATCGGAAAACTCACAGTCAGGGCCTTGGTCGCCACGGGTGCAAGCACGAGGATCTACTTAGTCGGGCGGAGGAGTTCTGAGGAGCGCACGCGCGCTTTCATTCAAGAATTGCACGCTCTCAACCCCAAGGCCGAAGTCATTTGGACCGAGGGCGAGGTCGCTCTCCTCGCGGAAACCAGAAGGGTATGCGAGATCATCAAAAGCAAGGAGTCACGCGTCGACCTACTGTTCCTCACGGCGGGCTACGCGCCATTTGGCGAACGCAAGGAGACTGCCGAGGGGGTGGAAATCGCTCAGAGTCTGGAGTACTACTCGCGAGTGCTATTCATCCTGCAGCTTCTTCCTCTCCTGGCCAAGGCGGAAGCCCCCAGGGTCGTCAGCGTCTTGGGCGGCGGGCTAGAGCGCACGACTAGTATCAACTTGGACGACTTGGACCTAAAGAAGCCCGGGAATTTCAGTGGCATGAACGCTCAGGTTCAGTACGTCGCTATGAACACGACAGCTTTGGAGAAGCTGGCCGGCGACAATCCCGACGTGACGTTCATTCACTCCTGGCCAGGGTGGGTTAACACGGGAAATGTGAGAAGGGGTTTAGATGTGAATTCAATGGTGCGTAATTCTCGTAATGGTTCTCTTCTTGTCTCGGCAGCTTTGGCGATAACTGACTCCGGGTGTTGCAGTGGGGATGGTTTGTTCGGCTTGTCCTTGAGCCCCTTATAGGTCTTTTGTCGTTCAAGGACGAGGAGTCTGCGCAGAAGCATCTGTTCCAATGCACTAGCGCTGCTTTTGGCGGCCGTGGTGTGCCATGGCAGGGCAAGCCGGGTGTGAATTCGCTACAACAACAAACGAATGGCCTCTTTCTCGTTAATTATAAGTGTGACTGCACTCCCAATGCGAAGGTTATGCCTTTGCTCCGAGAGAAGGCGCTGGACAGTGTTTGGAATCACACGCGCGAAGTTCTTGGACCATACATATAGACGAGGGCTCACATCCGTTCTTGTCTACTATTTACTCATTTATCTTCACAAATATGATGTCTTCAACGATCAAGACGTGTTATATCCACCTTATTTCAACTCCATTTTGGTACGGAACAGCGTCTTGATAAATTCGAACCGATTCCCCGGCGATACTTCGCTATTCATTCTTTAAAGCATATTTGAGCGTGGCAAAGGATATTTTAGGCTATCCAGTTGTCTAAGAGGGCATCTAATGGCATGTCCTCAAATAAATCCGACGACGTGGGGTTGATGAACATACGCAATGTTGGGTCAATCGCATTCTCATCGAAACTAAAGCCATTACCGAATACTGTAGGGTCATTTTCGCCCCCAACGAAGCCTGGTGGCGCTGGTTGAGACGGTTCAACGTGCCCGTTATTAGTACTGCTGCCTACCATCTCCGAGGCTCGACTGCGTAATCTCCCATGAATACTTTCGAGCACCTCCATGCAGCGTTTCGCAGAGCTGTTGGTCTGTGAGAGAATGCCCAGACAGGCCCGCGTCTGGGATAAAGAATGTTCTCGGAACGCGCTATCCAAGTCGTACCGCTTCTGCTTCAAGCTCTGGAGATAACTGGCTTCGAGCACCAGAGCTGCTTGGAAAAGAAAGTAGATGGCATACCAAGCAACTCCTCGGTGTATGGCCGCCTCATAAGCTGCACAAAACGTGGTTATATCATGTATGCTCTGCATGGCTACTTCGAGACATCTCGTTTCAGCACTTTGCTTATTAGGCAGGAAACTGTGGTATTCTCGTGAACCTCGCCACAGAATGATGCGCAAGTTCTGTTCCTTCCAGAGCACAATTGTTCGAGGCGCCCGGAACCAGGACGGTACATCCTGGCTTTTGAAATATGGCGGCAGGTTCCGGTGCCAATCGCTTAGTCTCCGTTCCATGAGCTCAGCTACTCGGTACTCAACCTTACTGCCAACTGTTTTCGCTAGAAGAAATTCTTGATAGATGCTGTCAGCTATTTGAGCCAACTGGGCTTGGGCGGCTATTGCTGAGTACGTAGTTGGCCCATCCACTTCTGGCGGCGTAACTATTGTAATTGCGAGGTCCTAGAACATCCTTAATACTTAAGTAACTAATCCATTTGGCGAAGTATGTTATTTACCTGATCGTTAATGTTTCTCGGAAGCTGAGTGTCGACGAATCCGTCGGACAATGTTGGTGGCCGGCCAGTTGTGATGTTAAAGCCATTGTCAAAGCAGTACATGACCCAAAATAGGGATCGCCGTCTTTGGTTCTCGACAGTGCTCACTTCATTCGAAACTTCTCTATGTAGACCAAGCCCCAGTGCCAGTCTCCAGGCTAACCCGACGAAGTTGTAGCCGGTATTTGGCTGATCTCGTTTTTGAAGATAATTCCCTAGGAGTAAGAACGCCTGTATAGTCTCAGTGGTCCCAGATTCCAGCGTCTGGAATGTCAGACAGGACCTCGCGGCACTATAGTAAGGTGATTGCGCATGACTTGATTCTGATGCAGATATCCAATCTCCAATAGCTAACACCATGTAGAAGACGATACGCCATGGCGAATTGGAAGAATGGTTCCGTGGGTCAGCTAGTTTATCACGAAAGGACTTCTCATGAAGTATCGGGTAGCAAGTATTGTAATGTAAAAAGTATTCGTCAATGAGATGCTGGGTTGTGGCGGAGAGATCAACGTGTATGTCGGAACATGGTTCGGTTTGCCTCGATGAACGTGGCCGCCTCAGCTCCTCAGACGTCTGCCTGCCTCTGTCATCACCCGAAATTGCGGAGGCAATTTCTTCTAGATGCTGTGAACCTGAGCTGCCCCCTTTCGAGGATTAGACAAAATAATCTTCTTTACATGATGGGCAAGGTTCCTACCGAGATACCCGGAGTTTTCGTCAACCAAGAGGTTCGCCATGCCATCATTTGATACTGTGGTGTTGTCTGCCCACCCTGGATTCCTGGATTGCGGCCCCTCGTACCACTCGTACTTTTGCTGTATTGGCTTATCTGCGTCCGCCGGGGGTGATTCCAGCTGCACTGGCGAGTTGGCACTACCACCACGTGTACCAAGACGCCTAATCGCGGCATCGATGTCCAAATCGGGCTGAAGGGAAGTCAAAAGACTCCGCAGCTGTACGATCTGGAGCTCTGCTGCGTCTAGATTCCTTCGGGTCAGAGGAGTCCGATCCGGTGGGCGCATGAAAACGCACGTCTTCCGGGTCTTGGTGCAGCTTATACACACAGGGTCCCCGGGATGCGCCCTCAAGCACCGGCTCTTCCTCTTCTGACAGTTGGTGCAAGCCCCAGAGCCGGGAGCACTCAACCAGCTGGAGCTGGAGCGCGCCATCTTGACCCTAGTCCTCTTCTACTCATCGAAAGTCTGGTAATATGCAATTGCCTCGGGGGATCAATCATCGTTACCAGTGCCAACTTTGTGCGAAGCACAGCTGCTCGCAGTGTCACAAAGCGGCTCAGTGTCTCATATCGAGGATCAACAGAAGGAAGGTCAATGAAGTTCGGCCCGAGAGGAACTTTTATCCTGGGTAAATGAATGATGCGGAGAACATAGAGATGTGTGGAGCGGAAAAGGGGGAGAGACAGAGACAGAGCACGTGGATGAGGATCTCGTGGGTCTTCGGACCACAGTCGCCCGGCGGGGAAATATGTACTAGACTTAGTCACCTAGTCTAAAGTCTAAGAAGGCATCTACGGCAGTCGACTGCCAACCAATGGCATGTATAAATGCTCGTCTGAAATGAGTATAGAGAAGTCGGGGTTTGTTCCTCTTAACTGGCTGGAAGCACTCAGGCTACAGGGTGGTGTTCTTGGCTAAATTTTCGCACCTTTTGATGGCCAATTTGGACATTTTGCATGTGAAGTGGCCTCAGAGCCTAGAAGTGATTGAGATCACGTAGTATATCGAACCCCAAGCTTGATTCTCTATTACGTTTAAAATTCCTTTTCTAACCCTTTTTTCTTGTGGTCTGCCCTGAATCTCTGACATCAAAACACGATCGCGCCACCGTCAACAACAAGATCTGCACCGTTGATATATGTCCCTGAGGCGCTTGCCAATAATATCACTGCACCTGTGAGTTCAGAAGGGTTACCCATCCGCCCGGTCGGGTTCCGTGACACCCAAATTTCTCGGTCTGCAACACTCGGAGTCAGTTATCGCATCTGAAGCGTCATTTAGGAAGGTTTCGGGATCTTTTAGACACTCTCTTAGCCCGAAAAGGAAAACTTATGCTCTAAAAGTTGCCCGAATGTGAAGAAAAGAGTACCGAGAATTCCTTACTCTTGGCAAGACCGTCTCCCTCGTTGAGGATAGTGTCCATGTAGCCAGGGCTAATAGTATTAGTCCGAATACCATAACGTGCCCACTCAGCGGCAAGGCAGCTCTTCATCATTAGAAGAGCGGCTTTGCTCACGTTGTAGGCTACTTGTGGTTGAGGGAAGTTGACTCGGTGTGCCGAGATAGAAGCGACGAAGGTAATGAAACCGCCAGTGCCTTGTCGGACCATTTGGCGGGCGACTGCTTGCGCGCAAATCATGCAACCTGTTGTGTTTATGTCGAGAATCTTGCGCCATTGCGAAATAGACATTTCCAGAGTTTCCACGCAGCCGACGACGCCGGCGAAGCACACTATGCCATCTACAGAGCCCATGATCTTGGTGGTCTCTTCAACAGCTGCACCTACAGCATTTTCATCCGTGACATCGACTGCTTGCGCAGATATTTTGGCCTTAGGGAATTTCAACTGCATTGCACTAATATCTTTTTGTGCAGCGGTCGGATCTATGTCGAAAATCATTAGGCCACTGGCGCCGTGTTCTAGTAAGGCATCACACTGCAACACCCAGAGTCAGTCATGCATCACCAATTGAGCGAATTTATAAGGGGCTTCGGGAGCTTCGAGACATCATCCTTAGCTTGAAAGGAGTTTCTACACTCCAGAAGTTACATATATAACTCTAAGAATTCCTTACTGCTGCAAGACCGAGCACGCCTGCACCACCAGTCACAATAATGGTTCCCCGCACAGCGAATCGGTCGCTGGCTCCTTGGGCAGGATCTCGTTGGACAACCACCTGAGGGGGTGGCGTCATTGACGATACTGATCCATCACTAAGAACCATAGAAGGGATGATTCGCGCAGTCAAGGCATCACGGCCTGGCAATTCGGCTGGCGGAGGGGACATAGCCGTCAACGTCTTTATGGTGATGTTCCGAGAATCTTAAGCTTCGCAGCGCCGGTGTTTCGAAAAACGAAAAATGTAGGCGATATGTACAAAGTAGTTAGTAGGATACGGATAATTATATGTATGGCCTCAATGTCTATGCTGATACGAGCTCTTTGAAATCTACTGTCTAGTCCGTGCTCGGAGCACAGGAGAGGTCCACAGTTTTGACAACCTGGCGGCGTTGCGTTGGAATGTCGGAGCACAGCAATCCGTCCGCTCTTGCAGAGGCCGACCTCACTCCATTCTGTACCCCGAGGTGAAAGATAAAGGAGACAAGGTGTGCGGCTTCCCAATGTGCTGGCCACGCACGAACAGCCGTGTTTCCTTGCTGCTGTGCTGCGGTTCAGCGAATCATGGAGCATGTCTACTCCTCGCTCACACAGCGAGCCGTTGACATCCACAAAAAGTTCGTCGGCGATTCTGGTCAACGCCGTATTGTCATAGCCTTTTCGGGCCCTCCCGGGTCCGGTAAATCAACCATCGCGGCCCAAGTTGTGCGACGAATTAACACTACGTTCCAACGCTCTATTGCTACATGCCTGGCTATGGATGGATTCCACTACACCCGGGAATATCTCGATACTCTCCCTAACCACATAGAAGCGCATGCGAGACGAGGGGCTCCGTGGACTTTCGATGCGGATGGCGTCGTGCGCCTGCTGAAGACGTTGTCTGCTTCCCGGGTGGACATTGAGCCCGTCGGGATCCTGGCGCCAAGCTTCGACCATAAGCTTAAAGACCCTGTCGCAGAAGCAATACGCATCGAGCCCGAGACAGAGATAGTTATCGTTGAGGGAAACTGGCTTTTACTGGATCGCGAACCTTGGAAGAGAATTCCAAGCTATGTAGACGACACTTGGTTCGTCGATGTGGCGCCAGCATTGGCATCCCACCGCATCGCACTAAGACACATAACCGCGGGGATTGAGGATACCTGGGAGGCCGCCATGGCTAGGGCGGAGGCGAACGATTTGTTAAACGGTGATGAAGTTCGGAAGCATTTGCTAGAACCTAACATTCGGGTTGAGAGCGTGGAGATAAACGAATAATCGATGAACGTTGAATTATCTATCTCTCAAACGTTTCCCCGACTGTCCGTCGCGTCGACGAACTATCCTTCCATGTCCAAGACTATACTATAGTGTTGCTTTGTACAGCTTATTGGGTATGATCATACTAGATATTGAAGACCACTACCTACAATGTAGAAACACACTATTCGCGACCCCTACCCGTGAGGAAGGCTCCAGTATGTCTGGAAGTATTCTAATTTTCATGAACCTTTAAAGCATACAAAAACGCAGACTGGAAATCAAGCTAGAATACCACTAACAGGGATATGGAATTAAATTAGTTTTATACCGTTCCTACTGTAGAACCCACCTCGCCGGACCACACTATACCGACCGGGCGGTCTCGGATAGGTATGCAGTGCGTCTGCGGCAGGTGGACTATTCAATTTTTTTCCCCCCAATTTTCTCGAGCCAAGTTTAAACATCTCGGTCATGCTAACAGGCAATTCGGAATTCTGTGTCATCAAATGTATAGAATAACTTTTTATAGAAAGAAATTCAGGAATAAATCATAGTGGAGACGACAACGGCTGATGAAGGGATGCGGCATGCCGACGATTTTTGAGTGGTAGTATAAGCCTGCCGGCGAGCTGTACTCCGATGGAACCGCCGATATATAGGTCAGACCATAATGCTCCGGTCTTCGACACACCCGATGTCTAAGGTACCATCACACTGCTTGGGCTTAGGTCAAGTATCTAATAGATGCGTGCTGAAACCTGAAGCCGAGACTATGCTCGAAACCCACGTGGCGGGGTACAGCGCTCCGGCTCCAATCTGGAATTTCATCATCACGTTTTAAAACACAGGCTTTGATAAAAAGTCAACACGAAAATACTAACTAAGATTTTTTCCCCAATTCATTTTCGATTGCTCTTTTCCATCATACAGGCCGCCATTTACACGATATACCCTATTTCAAGATGTCTATGGGCTTTGAAGAATGCGCGGTGGTCCGCGAGGGGTTTCCCCGCCCTTTCCCGGACACCCCCTCCAACGTCCTAGAACAATTTCGTATGACTGGGAAGGTCGTTATCGTGACGGGGGCCGCCGATGGAATCGGTTACGCCGTGTCCGAGGCTATGGCTGAAGCGAATGCCCATGTTGCACTTTGGTATAACTCGTTGGTCAACTCAAATCTGGGAAATGCGAAAACACTGCCCCTAACAAATTTACAAAGAAACGATGCCGCTATCGAGAAGGCTGCTTCCCTAGCGAAGATTCATGGTATCCGCACGGCTACGTACAAGGTCGATAGTAAGTAAATTTTATGGCTTGCTGTTGTTGGAATTTCGAACACTAACCGAATTCCTAGTCTCGGACCTCCAGCAAGTGCAAGACAACATCGCAAAAGTTGTGGCAGACTTCGGCAGGATAGACGTATTTATCGCCAATGCCGGTACGGCCTAACCTAGGGCATTGTGGCCTAAGTGCAGTTTGGAGAAGTTTGGAACACTTTGGCTGATACTCTTGCAGGCATGGCAATTTCCAAGCCTATTCTAGAGCAAACGCTTGAAGAGTATAGGAAACAGATGTCTGTGAACGGTAAGGTGCGCCCACCGCTACATACTTGTGTGTACTTTCACTAATTATACCCATTTCATCTAGTCGATGGTGTAGTGTTTTGCGCCAAGTATGCAGGTGAAGTTTTCAAACGTCAGGGCTCGGGTAATCTGATAATTACATCGAGCATGAGCGCACATATCGTGAATGTGCCTACGGACCAGCCCGTGTATAACGCAACCAAGGCTTATGTAACACATTTCGGCAAGTCTCTGGCCCGCGAGTGGCGAGAGTTCGCCCGCGTTAACATCGTCTCGCCGGGGTTTTTTGATACTAAAATGGGCGCGAGTCCATTTGCTATTAATGAAGCTTACCGCATGGCCGTGTTAGGGAGGCAGGGGCATACCAAAGAGATTAAGGGTCTTTATCTGTATCTAGCTAGTGATGCTTCGAGCTATACAACAGGCGCCGACATTCTTATTGACGGTGGTTACGTTTTACCCTAAGATATTGAATCCATACTAATATGATTATATCTTTGGATAAATAAAAACTTGGCTCGCGATAATATGATAGAATTCAACTTGGCGCGGTCTCGAGACAATATTCACATGATAACCCTTGGGCTAGCTCTGAAAGATAAGATAGGGGTGCACACTCGGAACCCATATAGGGGAGAAATATTATATCCTTCAAATAAGAGGGTATCTCTGATCAAATCTACTGTTGAATGCAATCAAAGCATAACAGTGTGGCATGGTCAGGAGTCTTCCAGTGGAACAAGGGCTTGGAAGGTATCCATATTGTGTAATAATCTTATATGCGGCCAAGTGAGCCATGAAGGTCTCATCCTTCTTCAATCAAGCGAGTGAGCTACAGGACATTCATGAGCGATGCAGGGGTTGTGTTATATTAATTATTACGTAGCACAGCTTACAACCATAGATCACGATGTATGCCAGGCCAAGGCGATAGCGTAGGTTCGATTGGCGTTAGGCGGATCATATTCCGGTGCACCGCCATCCCGGACCCCCGAGTTCATCACCTCACACAGACGACTAAATAATATGTATTTCGGTAATCATAGCGAATCCAGGCAGGCCAGGCGGTAGACGAATAAGCCGGCCATGCTCATGTGAACCAGCCATTCATGTACGGAATTAGTAATATATATAGAAGGAAAGGAACACTGCTATGCTAGATGGAGGTATCATGGTCGTCTCCCTAACCTAGCGTTTAATGCTGTTCATCTTAATAAGGCTAGGACCAAGCCCTCACGCAGTTGGCTCGTGTCACGCGCGTTGCATCAATGCACTGAACATAGACGCAGAGTAGATGCCGAAACCCGACATTCCATTCCCTTGTGACCTTAGAAAGGGGAATGCGTGAATCGTCGGACGGCAAGTTGACCGGCTGTGGACCAAAGGTTGCCATATCACGAATCGTGAGTAGCGGAGGGGAGAGCATTGTTGCCACGTGATCGGCGGAAGCATGTTCCAAGCCGGTTCCGAGCTACCTAAGTCCAGGCGGGCGTTGTCCGGGCTGGCAATGGATGGCGATGGATGGCAATGGGTGGGGTGGCACCCTGTTGGCCACACGGCGGTGCGTTTTAGGCCTAGCCCGGGCAGGCCCAGGCTTACTACCTACCTAACCTTAGGTAGGTACTTAGTTTTGCTAGCGTCGACCTCGCACTCAGCATGTCAAGGGAACCTTAGGCCTGCTTAGGGAAGGGACGAAGCTCTTTTCTGCGCCGATGGCGGGGGGCGGGGCGAGAAAGAGAGAGAGCAACCCCACCATTACATTACCTCTTACTATTCATTTTTCTTCGCCTCTTTCTCCCACTTAGTCCCTTTCCTCGATCTCAGTCTCAACTTCTCTCACACTACTTACTCCCGTCTCTTCCCGCACACATCTGAACAGAAAACACTGAGCCTCCCTTTCGTTTGCACCTCATTTGCCCCAGCTAATTGACCTATCTAAGCCGTCGCCATGGCTGCCTACGCTCTTTCTCAGGAGCACAGGGATGTCAGTACCGGATGTGCTGGACTTGGGATGAACTGCTGCTGACACGCCCCCAGATGCTCGAGAAGTCCCTCGTGGATTCCGACCCCGAGGTTGCTGAGATTATGGTATGCCTCTATTGCCATGGCCAAAAGTCATAAACACATACAATGGCTAACAAGCGATGCAGACAAAGGAAATCCAGCGCCAGCGAGAGTCTATCATCCTCATCGCCTCCGAGAATGTCACATCCCGTGCCGTCTTCGATGCTCTGGGATCTCCCATGTCCAACAAGTACTCTGAGGGCCTGCCCGGTGCGCGTTACTACGGCGGCAACGAGCACATTGACGCCATCGAGCTGCTTTGCCAGAAGCGTGCTCTCGAGGCCTTCCACCTCGACAAGGAGAAGTGGGGTGTCAACGTTCAGTGCTTGAGTGGTAGCCCTGCCAATCTGCAAGTTTACCAGGCCCTTATGCCTCCTGGGGGCCGTCTTATGGGCCTCGATCTCCCCCACGGTGGCCACTTGAGCCACGGCTACCAGACGCCTGCCAAGAAGTAAGCATCAAGAGATGGCACCCGTCACCAGCCGCTGCAAAACTAACCTCGTTGATCGTAGGATTTCGGCTGTTTCTACCTACTTCCAGACTATGCCCTACCGGGTCAACATCGAGACCGGCATTATTGATTACGACAAGCTTGAGGAGAACGCTCAGTTGTTCCGCCCCAAGATCTTGGTTGCTGGCACCTCTGCGTACTGCCGCGAAATCGACTATGCTCGCATGCGTAAGATTGCTGACTTGGTTGGCGCTTACCTCGTCGTAGATATGGCCCACATCTCCGGCCTCATTGCCGCTGAATGCATTCAATCCCCCTTCCCTCACGCTGATGTCGTCACTACCACCACGCACAAGTCGCTCCGTGGACCTCGCGGTGCTATGATCTTCTTCCGCAAGGGTGTACGCAGTACCGACAAGTCTGGAAAGGAGATCAAGTATGATTTGGAGGAGAAGATCAACTTTTCCGTCTTCCCCGGTCACCAGGGTGGCCCCCACAACCACACAATCACTGCTCTTACAGTTGCCCTGAAGCAGGCCGCTACTCCTGAGTTCAAGGCTTATCAGCAGAAGGTTGTCGCCAATGCCAAGGCTCTTGAGAACAAGTTTAAGGCTCTTGGCTACACGATGGTGTCTGGTGGCACTGACTCACACATGGTTCTGCTCGATCTGCGGTCGTTCGCTCTGGACGGTGCGCGGGTTGAGGCTGTCCTCGAGAACTTCAACATTGCCTGCAATAAGAACAGTATCCCTGGCGACAAGTCCGCCTTAACCCCCGGCGGTCTGCGTATTGGTACGCCTGCCATGACCTCGCGTGGCTTCGGTGAGCAGGACTTTGAGCGCGTTGCCGACTACATTGATCAAGCCATCAAGATCTGTAAGGAGGTCCAAGCCGGCCTACCCAAGGAGGCCAACAAGCTCAAGGACTTCAGGGCCAAGGTGGCCGGTGGTGAGGTTGCCAAGATCAACGATCTCAAGAAGGAGGTCGCTGGCTGGTGCCAGGGTTTCCCCCTCCCTGTTGAGGCTGGAGAGTCGACGCCGGTATTTAAACAATTTATTTTTACTATTTCTGAAATTATAGGTCAGGGAAAGGCGTGTTGGGGCTGCATCGTGGTTCAACCTAGACGATAGGGGGCAAAATGGGGGCAACTCAACTGTCCTCTGGGGAGCGAGCAATGTCTTTTTTATTATATCATACGGGTCGGTTCTCGGCGGGCAGATGGATGAGAGAAAACCAAGTGTGGAATATACCTTGCATGCATTCATCAGGCGTTGCAAGTGCTTTTCTTAACGAGAGCACCGGGAGTCTCGGCGGCTCTTTCGGTTCTGGGTCATTCAACAACTCTGCTGCTTCAACGCGCTCTTACATAGTGTCATGAGAGATTTAGTTGTCGCTCTGTCATTTTCTGTATATACCACATCATTGAGATCAAATAAGATGATTGATACCTACATTGCAAGGGCGATAATTCTGTAATTGAATTGCGTCCCAGACTTTGTCGTGTCATACAATGACGGTGATGTTCGACTTTGGTTGCATTAGCACTGATTCAGGTACCTGGCCACATGGGGAAATGATAAGGATTTATTTATGCCTCGTGCAACATATTTATCTATCTTGGCGATAAATCAAGTTGGAGGTACATCAGGAAGTAGATAATCAAAAGTCGGATGCAGTGGTAATAAGAGTATAAATCATCTTACACTAGGGACCTAGGTAGGTAGATAGATATCTGGCATTTAGGAAGACCAACCTAATTTCAAAGAGTTCAAGTTAGTTGATTGATAGCCTTACTCTACTTTATAAACTTTACCTACTTGCCCGAGCAATTCTAGACATATTTATCTAGGTTAGTGGCTAGCACCTCAAGTATATCAAGCAGGTCAAGAGGAAAAGGTCAAGCATTCAAATACGCGACACAATACCACTGGTGGGATTAAGTTCTGTCTATCTCGACATGCCCGATGTTCCAACAAGCCTACTAAACAAATGTTAGATAGATTTGCAAGGGCCGACTCTCGAAGACGACATGCCGTTTTAACAAGAGGACGCGAATCAATAGTAGACACAGGTAGGTAGGTAGGTAGGTAGGTAGGTAGGCAGGTATCATCACCCTTCCTCATAGTGTTTGGTTCCAGAAAATTTATGTTGTATACATACAGTACTGCGTCGACTTTTCACTCCTACTAGCCCTACTCCCTAACTTTTTCTAGACGATGCGCTGAATCTTCTTGTTCTTCTTCCCTCGACCTCCTCGACCCGCCCAGAAGGCAAATTATCAATACAACCACAACCACAATCACGCAAAAGAACCTAACCTAGCAGCCCCATCTGCCAAATTTAGGCAATGACCGATCCTCGATGCCAGTAGCCGGGGGCATTATGTGGCCTTTTCCCCCGAAAAGCCGCTGTACAAGAAGTAGCCCTTAAAACTCCGGTTGATTCCTCGCATTTGTAGTATTCTTTCGATTTTGACCCTTCTATCGATCCAGAATCGGAAAATCTAAAGGAAATGAAACGACAAGAGTGTCAGCGGGTGACCCAGGACTCCACTGCCTGTGCCGAAGTCGTTTCCGTGGAACGCCATCTAGTAGGAGTGCTACCCGAAACTCCACAATAGACAGCATTAAGAAACTGCTGGAGACGAAGGACAGCAATATACACCTGCCCATCCCTCAAGCATCCATCATTGGCGCATGATAATCTCCTTGGTGCGTAATAGTATCAAAAAAGAAAAAGAAAAACTGCTTATAAAGCAGTCGGTAATCAGTTGCTGGTTATCCCGCTCGAAGCTGGCCTCTTGAGCGGATAGAGTGGGTGAAACCGAACTTCTGGCTGTGCTAATTCCTTACTATATCTACTCTCTTCTGACATGAAAGTTTTCTAGGCTCCTTTGCCAGCAGATGGAATTGTGATACCGTTCGCTATCGGTGTTGTATGTGGCATTGCCGAGCCACCATTGATCGGAGGTGGCACACCCATCATAGCAGGGGAGTTTACCTGTGGCTGGGGACTTGAGTTGTTTTGCGAAAAGTTGACGCCGCCAGGCTTGCCGGATCTAGCAACTGCTATTTGAGCCGAGTTGGCCCCTAAACCTATGCCACCAAGCCCAACTGGAGGCCCCGGGTGGCCCAGGCTCGAAGAACCCATTGGGCCTTGGCCAAGCACCGCATTTCCGAGGCTTTCGTTGGATTTCTGTGCGCTTTGCTGAGCATTAAAGCGAGCCTTGGCCTGATCCACTGCCAAAATGACATGGTTAGTGGTTTGACTGTCGAAAGCTTGGGTAGCTGCACTCGACCAACAGGAGGAGAAGACAGCTGTTACCCTTTTCAAATAGAAAAACAACGGTGAGATGGCAAAAGAACAGTAGGGGTTGCTTACTAGCTTGTTGGACTTGGTGTGTGCTAAGGGATGTTTGAAAGGATGTCCCTTGAGGAGTGTTTGGTTGGTTTGGGTTATGATGTTGGTTTGGCATTTGGTGACCCTGCATTGGCGGTGGTACGTGTGTTCCGGTAGGAGGGTAGTAAGGTCGCGGTGTGTTGTTAGCCATGTGCGGCTGACTAGTATAAGAGGGCTGACGGGATGGTGTGCCCGCAGGAATATATCCTTGTGGTGGTACATGTGGAGAGTGCGGTTGCTGATGGTGAATGTGTGGGGAGGCCGTTGTCGTCCGTTGTGGCATAGCACCCGCGCCGTTTGTGTAATGCCCATATGGAGCGTGAGATGGCGTTGGAGCGGGCGATTGATGGGTTTGATAAGGTTGATGAGTGTAATGAGGTGGTGGTTGGGTATTGGGTGGGTGAGTATATGCTTGAAAACGGGGTTGTGGAGAGGCGTTGCCGAGATGACCCAAATTGTTGTAACCGCTCACATACTTCGAGTTTGGCGTTGAATACATAGGACGGTTTTGTGTTGGTGTTGAGGTGTAGGAAGGCTGAGAATACCCAGGCGTAGGTTTGACGTATTGCTGAGCGTAACCTGTATTCTGATACGAGTTAGGTGGACGGTAACCGGCGTTGGCGGGTGGCCTTTGTTGGTAAGTTGGAGGCATAGTTTGCGGTGCTCGTTGCATCGCAGGCGGCGGTGGCCGGACCGGGGTTTGAGTAGAATAGAATTGCGGAGTCTGTGCTGGAGCCCGGTTCGCACCCTGGTGATACTGTTGGCTATATTGCATACTGCTGGATGAACTCGACGAACGATGCGAAACTGGCCTCGGGTTTGCGGTGGCAGCAGCAGCAGTTTGTGCAGCCCTAGCACGGGCAGCTGCTTCGTCTTCCTCCATGGTCCCCTGGTACTCATCGGTACGAATTTCAATCTTCGTCGAGATATTCAGCTCCTCTAGCTTGTCTGAATTGAGACGAGCAACTGCATAAGGCGGTAGCATCTGAATAACCAACATAAGCTGGGTCTTCAAGGCCTCGTAAGTAGCTGTCTCCTCTTCTCCTGGCTGTGCCTGTGTACCGTTTGTCAACATGTCGCTGTGCGCGGGGTCCGAAGCATATCGACTTTGGCTTGATGCTGTGGGGAGAGTCAAGTTGCGATTTTTCTGGTACGATATAAGGGTTTGTATCATATCGGATACGTCCTGAAGAACATCGTCGATGTCTTTCTGATCGTCGGGTTTCCGAGGGCAACAAGCTTCTTCAAGACTAGGATCTATCGCGTTATCGTCCCAGTTATCAATAGCTTCCTGGATTATTTGTTCGTCGATCTCATCCTTTTGGTCCACTTCTATCTCATCGCTCGCGTCTGCAACATGATCTGCACATTCGGAATCGACCAAGCGATCGAAACTGCGTAGTCCAACTTTCTGCCACCATAAAGTATGGCTAATCAAGCCCGAGGAGACCATAGCAGCAGAATCATCTTTTGACGGCGCAAAGCTGGAAAACGCACCGCGGAAGAGACACTCCAGTTCTGAAGTCTCTAGCTCTATGGAAGAAGGCTTGTTGCCTGCAAGGCTGAGAGCACGTTCGCGCTGCTTTGTCATTATCTGCGATGTAGGCGAAGCGTTGCTGTAGTCGAGCCATCTTCCCGTCGAAAGTGGCTGGCTGAAGTAAGACCCAGCGCGATACTTAGACTTCTCAGTCAGTTCAGGCCGATGCCACCCCACTTGCACGCCTTTTGTGGTGCTTTTGGGTGCCTTAGGTGGAGGCAGCGAGGGAAGGTTCCGTGGAGCTGGGAACAATTCACCTAGCGTCTTAGACTTCTTGTCCTTATTAAGAGGAAGGGGAAAAGAGTAGGGGATGACCTTGGCCGTCTTGACTCCGTTAGGTAGGCCAATTTCCCTAAGGGGGCGGAAGGCCGCACCCGAATCACCGGTCGCATCGATGGGTTGTTGAAGGCTGGAATACAGCTGCCGTGGCCTCGGGGCTTCGCCAAAGACACTAAGCATGACATTGCCGCTGGCGTTCGACTGCAGGTCATCTGTCGGATCAAGTGCATCCAACACCTCGAGGTTCTCGGGCGGTCTAGGATACGATAATTCCCGCTTGAACAGCCCGAAAGCATTCTTCTTGAATTTAAGTACGCTAGCGACGGCGGAATCACGAGTCATAACATCGTCTCCGTCCTTCACGTAACGCAATTCGGCAAGTTGATCAGTGATGGATGACTTGAGATCGGAGATGATAGCGTCAACACGGTCATACCCATCCTGGGCAACCTTGTCCGCGATTGAACGCGGTGGCTTGTCTTCTATGGATTTCTGGCGTTTGGCATGAGGTTCATCGGTCGAGTCTGACTCGGGGAGGGGGCGCTTCAAAATGGATGGAGTCGTATCGAATCTATGAAATAGTGATAGTGAGCATGAAATCTAAGGAGCAATGTTTGCGTGTGAGAGGGGGCGTTGAGAGAAGTGCGATGCAACCGGCAATGCCTTAGAGGATGCAAAGGATGTAAGGGAATAGCGCACCTCTCGAGAAGTAGATAGTAATTGCGGACAGTCTCAGGGGAAATGTAGTTGCGCTTGGAAGCCTCGGCCGCGGACGTGCCGGTACTGCTGGCGTCGGGCCCATTGGGCGGTTCCTCATCGTCGTCGCTAGATTCGCGTTTGCGTTTGGTTGCGGTGCTGGTGAATTGCGAAACATCGGTGTCGGTATCTATGTGCATGGGCGATGGCGTGGGGACGCCGTTAGGGAGTGCGACAGCTGGTGATGCCATCATCACGGGCTAAAAAAGGTACGGGACGGAGTGGATGGTTCGTTGCCGGCAGTGGCAGACACCATCCATCCAGGGGGCGGTGGTGATTATCGCCGATGGTACAACCCAGCAGCAAGTAAAGCTACTGATTAAGACGTTGTTGGTGATATGGTGTCGGCGTCGGCGCTGGCGCTGGTGCTGGCGCTGGCGCGGGCGGACACGGACACGGGGGAGCGTGGGTGAAGGGGTGGTGGGAATGGGTTCGTGCTCGTATACGCGACGGTGCACGCTCTCTGATTGCGGGTTGCGGGCTGCGGTTTGGTCGCGACAGGGACAGACGAGAGTGGACTGGCGTAAGTACCTAGTTTATTTCGCAGAGCAGCAACTTCAACAGAAATTTGGGCCTGGCAACCTCCAACAACTACAGCCAAGCTCCAACACCATCAGGGCCACCACTAATCAGCGCGAGGGAATGGAGTCGGACAATCCACCACAATGCTGCAATAGACCAGTCCAACCAGCATTGGCGGCATCAATCGTGGGATTTGGTCAGTTTGCTTGCAATAGCGGAGGTTCTCGGAAGACGAGTGCACGGGATGTTGGATGCGAGATTGCTGAGGAAAGGGAGATGCAGAGCAGACGCAGACGCAGACAGACACGCACACAGGCAGTCAGTCAGTCAGTCAGTCAGTCAGTCACGAACTCGGAACAGATCTGGCTTGGGGCCGTTTCCTTCTGCTGCTATGGGAGTCTGGGCGCAGGTTGAGACCAACTGCGAAAATTGAATACCTGCTAACAATTGTGGGCCCGCCACCAATCCCGCTCAGATCTGATCACGTGGCCTGCATTCCAAGTCCCGCGACCGACCAGGCGCAGGACCCACCAGTACCTACCTACCTACTACCTACCTAGGTACAGTACAGTGGTAGGTACTGCACTATACCTACTACCTACCCTAGGTAGGTACTGTACTGACGGGTCGGCGACTGAGCAAAACCCAAACACAAACAAGTAGCACTCTTGTGTATTACAGATAGAAAACTTGCTATCTTATTGCCAATCTGCTGTTTTCTATATACTACATAGATACTCTCTTGTTTTTGGAAGCATCATCTTGATTCCAACGTGCTATTTATTGAGGTAGGTACCTAACCCATAGACCCATTCCCCTCCCTGGTACTATCGGTAGTGCAGTTGATGAGGCTCATGATCATCGTCGACTTATACTACTAGCCTGACGTGGGGCTGACCCTCTGTTAAAAATCCCGGGGTAGTAGCTCTTAAGATGTACTTCAGGTTAGGTAAATAGTACCGGTATGGTAGGTGTAAGTGGAAAGAGACCAGCGACAGGTTATACTTCCCAGTTCCCAGTTTCACTTCCAATTGAGTTGATAACGCACCATTCTGAAACCTTACATGATTACATCCGACAGTTCATCTAATTTCTGAGTTATAGCGTCTAAGAACCAAAACCAAACAACTAAGCCTAGTCAGACGCCAATGCTATAGCGAGCGACTTCACAACAAGGGCAGCAAGGTCTAAAACGGAATAGGGAGCTTAGACTACGTTAGCCTAGCATGTCTTGCAGGAACCTCGCTCGCAGCCGGGGACACTATTAGAGCTAGGGATTGAATATAAAATTCAAATTTATTGCTACCTATCTACCTAGTACCTAGGTAGGTCCTACTACCTACCTAGGTACTGACGCAACTAAAGCTTCCGACGGTCCTACTATACACATCAAACAAAACTCACCGTCACCTTCTGCCTATAGTTAGGTACCTGCTATGGGACTTAACACGAGAGCTCTATAACCTTGGCAAGCCCTACGGCTTATAGCCAGTTCGAAGACGAGAAGATAATACGGATTAAATTCTATCTCAACAATCTATACCAGTGATGTCACTACCTAGGTACACACCACTCAGTAATACTTGTTAAATATGCTAATAAAGATCTCCCAATTAACATCCGCAACAACAGTATTTGAGTTCATCTTATGTCAATGCCATTTACCCCAGCACAAAATAGTCAAGATATCAGATATGAACTGGATCAATACGACCCCCGCTCTGCTGTGACCTCCCATGTACGCGACTTGGTAAATATGAGTATTACACCAAGGGATAAGAGAGCGACGCGAGGAACAAACAAGTTCGCATGTAGCAAAGAAACTCTGTTGTGTAGACTGTAATGTACATGTGTGTTACCCAGTGAACCCCATGTTTGACAGTTAATAAATAATAGACCGGTCAAGGTAAACGAGAAAAGCTTAAACCTTCCGAGGCGGATTACACCCGAATGCTCTGGCCCTTGACTTATTCAAACTAATGAGTACTGCCCAATACTCGGTGCACGTCCCATTAGGTCAGTCTGACGCACTTCGTACTTCTCACACCGCAAGTATAACTCCTAATTCAAATCATTGGCAGCCTAGCCTATTTCGCCTTAGCCAAACCGACAGTACCCTTTCCTAGATCGTAGATCGAATACCACTTGCGGAGGAAGGCGTCGCCAAGGATAGCGAGAGGACCAACAGGGGCAGGCAAATCCATTCCCATGAAGGTAGAAATGCAGCTACCAGAAACCTCCAGGATATAATCGTAGGGTGTGATAGAGAAGTCATACCCGCTCAACTTGAAGGTAACGTCGGGCAACGAGTCACGGGCCGCGCAGTCAACGCTGTATTGACCGTTGAAGCCCTTCTTGGCACCCATCTCCTTGTTCAGCAGTTCGGCGAGATCGGTAGGCAGGGCGATCAAAGATGTGCCGGTGTCAAGAATCACGCCAGTGTTATCAAGCTCGGCAGTCTCGCCACCAAAGGAGATAGAATCCAGATCCACCTCCCAGTACGCCTTGCGGCGTAGTGGGATTTCAGTGATCTTACCAGTGTAGTGGTCCTTATCAACACCGCCAAACACAACCTCCGAGTCATCACTGCCACTCTCACTGTTGAGGTAGAAAGCAAAGACGGGCTCGTCGATCAACTTCTGGTTGACTAGTTGATAGAAGGGAGGCACGATGCTGTTAACTGAGATGCGGTCAAAGCCCAGTCCCAAAATACCATCAAATCGGCCAAAGGCAAAAGCCAGACCAGGTTCGCTGGTGGCCTCAGCAAAGTCTTGGCCCTTGATCTTAAGGTCACCAATTGTGACATCGTCCTGAGACACGAAACCACTCAGGCTGCCAGAGCCGTAGCGGATTTCGAAGTCGCTACCATTCTGTTTGTAGGTTGACGAAGACGACGAATCGTACTTGCTGTGAAGGAAGCAGGCGATACTTCCACAAGATTGCGAAGGCACCCAAAGGTTAGAACTGCCAGTGTCGAGAATGACCTTGAAGTCCTGAGGTGGTGTGCCGATGCTAATCTCGGAAAAATCTAAAAACAGAATTAGAGGATGCGAACAGGTAGGGCTTGATGGAACGAGTACGAACATTGAGCATTCATGAAGTTGGAAATAGGGAGAGGGTGGTCTTTCTCGATGTGCATGTTGGCACCCTGGAACATAGCGTCGGTGTGGCTGTCAGGACGAACGCCGAGGTACTTCTGGCCAAGGCCCCGAATCTGCGTCTCAATGGGAATGGTCTCCTACGTCGTGAATCCATTAGTATCGTGAGCGGCGCCCTAGGCACATCAAATACGTACAAGCTGCTCGGCGAGAGGCACCTTCTTGAGCTTCATCTTGTGGATTCCGGCTTGGGCGGAGCCGAGCAGCATCGCTGCGCTAACCAGAGCTCCTTTCATGATGGGCAACTCCAATAACAAACAATGGAAACAGTATTTCGTGCACGATTGAACACAACCGGGGCAAAAAGCGTTCGGTTAATCGCCTCAAGATAGATGAGGGAAATGGGAAGAGTAGCAATTGTGACGATGATGTAGGAGAGAGGAAGAGGGCGTAGATGATCGCAGCTGGTCGGGGAGATAAGCTTGCTGGCTGGGACACTGGGACCCGGGGGCGGAGCTAGCCGCTGCTCACCAATCGCCAGCCAGCGTCAGGCAGGGGGACAGTGTGAACCAGGCAGGCACCAGCAATGTCATACAATAGCTGTTAGTGCACTAAACTCAAATTAGGCCATGCATATGCCTGTAAATCCCTTCCTCAGAAGTGACCTATAATCTAGTACAATTGCTATACTAAGCTAAAGATTTATTCTAAAGACTAGGTTAGTTTAGAACTAAATGCTAGGGTCTATAGTTTATAAGCTATATATTTATATATATAAATATAGTAAAAGTAAATAATAATATAAAAAATATTTATTTTTAAGCAACCGTTTTTTAGTTAATAGGCTATTTTTTAA
>NQIM01000257.1:0-57836 GCA_003426235.1 Xylaria polymorpha
CGCCTAAACAGAAAGTAAAACAATCTCTTACGCCCATTCCGATATATAAAAATTGAATACACCCGTTCCCTATGACACGCACAATAAGAATTTTCCAATCTGCAGTCTTTGTCCGGGCGTGAGCCTCCCTCTCTAAAACTTGATAAGGACGAGGGCCATTCTATCTTCTAAACGCCTGTGCGCCAGTATGTTGTCATGCTAGATGGCTGCTTGTGCTTCAAGGTGCTGTTGTACCCAACTATTTCGATCACCGCTTTGGGGACTACCATGTCTCCATTTTGGGCTTTGGAAAGTAGGTGGCGGCGAGGGAGGCACAAGTTTTAGTCGCCCTCGCCGTCTACCTTGATATAGGGGTGTTGATGTCGCTCGAGTTGTATTGCGAGTCGACCTCGGCCGATCTAATGTGTTTCCTCTCCACTATGAGTTTACAACCGGTTCCGCCTCTGCTCTTCGGCTTACGCCCTGATCCTGAGATCCCCGAGTCTTAGCTGAGGCAGCACTGGTATATCTCCTCAAAGTATCCGGCCTAGTGAAGCCGGAGGCATTTTCTGGCTTGGCCTCCGACTTCGCCGTAGAGTACGCGGGCCCGACCTGTAAAAGCTCCGCAATGATGTTGCGTCGATCCATGCTGCGACTGCGATCCATGCGCATGCTCGACGGCCGACGGTCAGTGAGAGGAGCAGACGCGGCGGATAGGCGCCGCTGCAGTCTGAGCTCAGCATCCTCCACCTCCTTACGGTTGAGATTCTCGCTTGGCAAGAGAACGGCACGATCAAGCCCATAGGGTAGACCACGGTGACGACCACGAATCATCATAGCAACAATGACGAGCTTTCCGAGAACGGAAAATTGTGCAACGAGCGATGTATTCGTATTAGGAAATCCCAAACTCAACCCAACAGTCCCGTAGGCGCTGACAAGTTCAAAAAGTACGGCAAACATGGAAAACTCCCCGGACATCAGGCGAGAACCTTCGGTAATGGTGAGAATGAAGTACCCAAGAAAGACATACCACAAATCGAAAGATAACTGGCGTCGTAAATGGGTTCCCACGTAAGATATACTCGGCTGATCATCATCGTCGAAGTCGTGTGTGTTTTCGTACACGCCAAGAGATTTCTCTTCATACACGTTGGTCTTTCGAATCGAAATGGCTACAGGGAAGACAGAGATGTACATCATAATTAAGTAGGAAGTCTGTACTGCTGGGTGGAGTTCGGCGAGGTTGAGACACGAAAATCCAGCAGTTCTCGTCGACGCGGCTTGAAACCAACCGTCCAAGAACCGTATATTTAAGGGTAGCGCAGAAATGGGCCCACGACCTAACTATGCATGGTGTTAGCAAAATCAAGAGCATACGAGTATCCGTTGGGAAACCTACGTCAAGAACAATGAATAATATTAAATCAGTGGCGTTGAGAGCAACAAGTATGAAGAAAAGCCACCAATTAGCATTTGAAGGGAATAGCAAGGTGAAGCATCGTCGCGGATGGTCGAGAAGAAATCGAAGCTCTTCCCAGAGACCTGAGCCGCGCGGGGCAATTAGTGAGCCAAGCCAGATCATGAAACGCAGTGCAACAGGAAATCCGGTATTCCCCAAAATGATGAGGAACGACATGACGAGCAGCGGGAATATGGCCGTATTGAAAGAGTTCATGCTGTCAGGGGTCAATGTGAACCCAAGATCCATGAATGCGGAATTGGAAGTCCAAAACCCCCACCACACTGGATTGACACCATCCGCCTTCACGAGGGAACTGTAGAAATCGTTGTTGTGCAACATCCATGGGACTAGAGTGATGATTCCAAATATGCTGTAGCCCCAGAAATAGATGGTGAGGACTAGTGCCAGCGTTTTCAGAGAACGATATTCGATGCCGCCGAGCTCCTCTCTTTGTTCCTCGGTTAGATCGACGAATTGTGAATTTCTACCTATCGTCGGCTGCCAGCTCAGATATGGCATGGGATCTACATCTTTACTTTGCGTCAAAACCGTTTTGATGCGACGTAGCGGATTGATGCGGTCTTGTAGTGTAGATGAGGTATCGCTTCGATGAAACCTCTCTCCTTCTTTTCTCGGTTTTCGAAACCTGATGGTCCCAGCAACGTGTGCAGCTGCTTCCACATTCTCTTCTATTTGTTTTGGTATACTATGCTCGTCTTTTCTCGGTCTGTTGGGCTCCTCAATGGTAATGGTTTGATGCCGCTCCCCGTAAGGTAACGGCCGCTGTTCTAGTTGCCGCTCCACACTTGATTCCCGTCGTTTGCGCGGGATTTGTGGATCTTCATCGACGTCCTCCTCAAACTCCTCAGGTAGAGCTCCCTTGTCCGCATCCCGAGGCCCCGGAATCCTCAGAACACTCTTGTCGGCCTTACGTTGCTTCTCTAAAATAGCAATATGTTCCGCATTCGTTCTTCTCTCAGGTAAAACAACAGGGAGGTCGTCATCGTCCTCCGTGCCGTCGCTTCTTCGCACTTCGTTTGCGAATTTAATCTGAGGTTGAGCCAGTTGTGCCTCTTCATCCGGACCCCTGTGCTCCGAACCGTCTTCCGACCCAGATGTAGTAGCAAATGGATCTGGCTTCAGCGCTCCGTTTATCGAATACGCGTCCAGCAGCATACCGTCATTAGTAATTCGCGCAGACGTTAATGCGTCACGCACAACATTGATTTTGCGACCATTTAAGCCTCGCTCGGCGTTTTCAACATCTGCGTGGGCTTTTGAACGTGATTTACTAACGGTGACCCTTCGCGATCGGGCTTCTCGAACAATGTGCTGGAATCGTTTCTCGAACCAGTACAATCGAAGGAAAACCACAGAAGAGTGAATCGTGATGGGGTTTGACAGAAGGGAACAGAAGTACATGACAAGTTGCTGGAAAGTGTTGAGGAGGTTTAGGTCCACAGTGTTCAATCCAGCCTGGGTATTAGCACCCGCAGCAAAGGTCAGAGCATCAATGTAAGCCAGCTGACCATGACCAGCAGCATACATAAGAATTGAGCCTACGATGGTCCACCCAATGATCCAGAAATCTACAGAATTGTCAGCAAGCTTCAGCTAGAAGTAGGAATTGGGTCGCAGTATATCTTACAGTGGAGAGTGATAAAGCTAAAGTGAGGATGTCTTGAGATGAAAGATGGGCGAAGAGCCTGGGCCCACTTGATAAGGTGCTCACGGGTAGACCCCATGGTCACGGGTAAGAATCGACTGGTTTCCCGACGAAAGTGTTACGCAGAAGAACGCGATGATTCAAGCAAGCGTGAGTGAAAGTTTGTGTTAGAGATCTAAGGCGTGAAAGACCTGGCGCTTCAGATCATCAATACTAGCAAGGCAAGTCCAGAGCATTGTGTGCGATTCAGAAGCAAGGGAAGCTGCAGTAAACGAGTCAGCACAATGCACTTATATACTAGGTAATCCAGGTAGTCTGGCGTCTTTGTGATGTTCCAGTCGAGCACCAGTAGGAACGGGGAATGCAATGTAAGGCCCAAAGAAAGATATTGAAAGAGCATTGATTGGAGGGAGACAAGAGAGAAGGACAGTTGACTTGTTACATCAGATGCTAAGTGAGAGGGCTCTGGATCAAGCCAGTGTACTAGACTGGCCTTGGAGATAGACCTTTGATCCCTCTCTCACTTATGACGGCGGTACCCGACGTGAGTTCGGAGTAAGGACAGGAACTTTGGTTTCTCAACTTACTCAAACAATGGAACGTATCACTCGCATTGGTGGCAGGATAGAATCTGGAGCAACTAGAATGGACAGTAGGGGTGGGTGAGCAGGTAAACGCGAGCGGGTAGACGGAGGATAGAAGAAGGTTTGGCTGTTGTTGGCAGGTAATTCGAGTTGGCAGTGGGCAGTGGGTCAAGATAGCAGCAGAGGTAGGTAGTGTGGGAATTTGGAGCTGGAGCTGGAGCTGGAGCGCAATACAAATTTTGGAAATGGAGGTAGAAGCAGTGGTAATGGTAGTGTAGAATTGCATGTGGATGATGATAAAGGAGTTGCATGGTGGAGGTTAGCTTACTTCCGCTGCGCAGCCACTCACGCGCACGCCAAGGTACTTACTTACCTACCCACATGTGTATGGTATGGTATGTATACTGGATTTCGGTTTCGGTGGCACTCGTACACGGCGGTGCCGGACAGCTGTCCCCGGTCGAGTGGTAGCGTTGTAGGGTACCTGGTAGGTCTAAGTAGGTAATGTAGGTAGCTGCAGCCAGGGTACATGCCTAGGTAGGTAGGTAGATAAGCGCACACTGTATCTATGCGTAGTTTACCAAGACGGCCTTGCCAAGAAGTCGCGCAAGCGGCCCGGGTTCTTCGCCCAGGGTCTCGACCCGAAGACCCTTCTGAAAAGAATACTACTTACTGTATGAAGTATTCAACGAGATCAATGGAACGCGGATGCGGGAATTCAGTAAGTGTCCTGACACCTCCAAATGATAATGTAGTTTGGTGGTAGGTATGCCACGTAGTTATAGTCATGGAATAGCAACTATAGCAAAGCTGTGTCCAGTCAAAAGTGGCTCAACTTGTATTTGTTGAGGAGAGCTAGGTAGAGCAAATAATTACACAACAAGGGAGATTCCCCAGAATGGATTTCCAGCCTCTACTTCCTTCTCCTTAGGTACAGTATGTCACGTAAAGGAAGTCCTCTTAGTGTACACCACATATACAGTAGGTTATGTACACAACACTATCGTGGTCTACTGTGGTATGGCTAACTACTGTACACGAGACTGCGTTTCCACGTGCTGACAATACGGACAGAGCAGTCTCTGTTTCATATGTACCCATTCGTATATGCACTAAGCTTTAATTGACAGGGCAGGGTACATCCTACTACCTAATAAAGTAATTCGGCACAGCTGATTTGCTGTAAGGTAGACCTTCGGAGTATCTAGTGTAATGATGTACAGCATGCCTAGCCAGATTCCTGAGAGATGGTGCAGACATTTCTACACTGTAACAAGGAGGTAATGTAGCATAGTATCTAGATCTACCTACCTACTGTACATGCTTACTTACCATTGGTACTACTATACATACCTACCTAGGTAGTAATAGCATCCCTACACAGGTCTACACTACCAGCTACCTTATTATTCGCGTGTTGTTCGAGAACAACCAAGCCTTGTCCATCTGCTTCCTGATCTGCTTACATGGAACCAGATGGGCAATCACGCCATCTTTGAACAGGGGCTGATTTGAGTGATGATGTTAGCATCAATTGCTTTTCATATCTTACCATAGAATATTTTTTTTACCATCGATAACCGAGGCTATAGGAACGTAGTATAGGACCGCGTCAGTTCGGGGTGTTTGCGTATGCACCGAATTTTCTCCCTCGGGGTCATTCATCTCTCCAAACGTTCCCGTTTCGCAGGACAGTCCAGTCACCTGTCTACCGAGCTATGTACTCTCTTATACTCCAACTCGAATCCCTGCTCAACGATATTCCCAGCCTATACTATGACTGCCGTCTGAGGACGGAATAGTTAGGACGGGGGGTGCAAACAAAACATTCGTCTATTCCTGGTTTGGTACCAACAGTTTATCAAGTGTGGTTCCGACTACAGTTAGTATACTAGTATAGTAACGTCGGCATACCGAGCCCTCGAGCCTCGAGGTCTTATCTCGGGGCACACAAGATAAGGTTGCATACATAGGCAAGCCTGCGGTCTGTTTCACAACATCAGAAATAAGAATAGGTAAGTACCTACATATAGTACTGTCGGGTAGTATTTAATAACAACAACAATAAGTCGTGCAGAATAACCAACCCCAGCAAGCCAATCTTTCCGATGCTGTACTGTAGAGGGACAGGGAACCCATAGGCCCAAATAATACTTGCACCCTTGTCCTCCGGGACAATACTACTACGGCTAGGTACAGTACTAGTGGCTGTATGTGGTGCCGAACAAGGGAAAATAGGTCCCTACCCGGCGTGCGCCACCGTACATCCTTGTCTACCTTATTTCGTTAAATGTATGTACATCGGATGATGTCATTATAAAACTACGAGAACCTTTCGACCTCTGTAGCTAGCTATTCCTATGGACAGAGAGGGAAACCGCGTTAAGCGGCGTGTCGAGAACTGATCATGTCTCATTAGAGTAGATTCTTTTTTCTTTTGAGTACATGCAACCAGGTATCTCACTTCAAAACGAGTCATTGTGCAAGGCCGATCCTGGCCCATGCATCCCAGTCCGCCCATGTGTTGTTTCCGGCGATCCTGATAGGGCCGAGCATGTGCTACCATATACTGTACTGTACACGACTGTAAGCAACCTTAGAAATTTCACACCGCTCACATATCGATCGCGAGATTGTATTCATCTGCAAGGGGTTTGTAATTCTTCTCGCTGATATGCTGTCTCCCTATCAAATCATAACTAAATAGTGGCACCATCAGCGGTGACACGTTTTTTTAGTTGTTCTTTTACAGAAGGTTATACATTACTTCTCTATCATTTCGCTGTCTCCTAGGGCTAATTAACAGTTAGGTAGGTTAGGTAATTACATGCCCATGATAATCAACCGGGTGCCCAGTTTTATTTTTAATCTCTCTAGCATTATCGCTGATCCTTAAGCCTCTGCTTCTCTCTAGCCATCTTCTTAAAGAAAACGTTCTGTTGTGGCTTTTTCTTGAGCGTCTTGTTCATGCTCTTCTTTTGCTCGATGTACGCCATGTCCTGCCCACCGCTGAGCTCGCCCAGCGTGCCTGCTGTACGCCTTACCCGCCTCTTCTTCGATGCTGTATAGAAAAGGTCATCCGTATCTTCTGCGAGCTCGCTTTGCTTCTTCTCCGCATCGACAAGCAGTTTCTGGAGAAGCTCACGGCGTTCCCGCGGTGTATTGTACGCCAATCCTTCCATTTTTTCCATTCCCGCCAATTGTGTGATCACCTTGAACGAATATCCCTGGTCAACTAGGAAAGCCTGTCGTTTAGTTGAGTAATACATTTCCAGTGTATCCTTCGATACCAGCGAGTAAAAGAACGCGTTAAACCCTTCGTCAGATCTTCGTTTGGCTCGAAGAATACGGCCAAGCCGCTGTGCCTCTTGACGTCGTGACCCGTAATGCGAGGAGATCTGGATTAAGCACGTGGCCTCGGGCAGGTCAAGGGACGTGTCGCCGATCTTCGAGAGAAAAACGGTTCTGATAGCCGGATTGTGCATGAAATTGTCTAAGATTTGCATGCGCTCTGTGTTCCCTGTTGATCCGCAGATATAGGACTTATTGAGCGCTAAAGCTACCGCCTGCAGCGCGTAGACATTGTCCGAAAATACGATAATCTTGTCCCCACGTCGTTCATGGTAGTCTATGAGGAACTGACAAGCTTGGATTTTGCGCGGGTTCATCACGTAGAGATTAGACTTGAGACCACGGTCTTGCGTTCGCAGATACTGATCATAAAACTCTGTCGTCATGGGGCACCATACCTCGGCGCATTGAACTTTCGCAATGTGGCCTTGTTCTGAAAGCTCCATCCAGTTCGCCTCAAATAACTTGGGTCCGATAAGGAAGTTGAGATCCTGTATCTTGTCATCTTCTCGAAGTAGTGTTGCAGTCAAACCCAATTTCGCGTGACTCTTAATGGAATGGGAGACTTTTCGAAAGATCTGCGCAGGAACCACATGAACTTCGTCTAAAAGCATCAGACCCCATTCCCGTCCCGTCAAAAAATCCATCATCCTTTGTGAATCATACGCTCGTTTGCCAGATTGTGTGACCATTGGATAGGTCGTGACAATGATGCCGGTGTTTCCAGGAAACTTTGATTTGCTGTCCGCCGTGAAAACAGCAATATCTTCGGGTCGTATATTGGACCACTTCAAAAACTCCTGACGCCACTGATGCGCCGACATCGTGCTCGTACAAAGCACAATGCAACCTTTCTTGATAGTGCATGCAGCAGTAATGCCGACTAGGGTTTTGCCTGCACCGCAGGGTAAAACTATGATGCCACTCTTTGCTCGTCCGTTGCCAAACATCTTGCTTAGACTCTTTTCTTGGTAGCTTCTAATTTGGGTCGCGGGCCGAAGATCGATCTCTAGGTTTGCGTTTCGGTCATCGTTCCGAAAGTCATATTCTTCGAGCATGGGAAACTGGATCTCAAGGCACCGTTTTTGAACAATTTCCACGCTAGTATCAGGGATTTCGAAAGCATGTACAGCTTCCTGGTTGTCGTCGTCATCATCCTCCCGCAAAGCATCGAAAGGATTCTCTGGCTGTGTCTTCTCCGTAGCCTCTGGATGTTGGTGTTCGCCTTGCTGCAGCTGAGCCTGTTTGACACCAGCCGCATTCGATGTTCCGGGAATGACAAGACCGCCCATGGAAGGGGCATTGGTAACCGTTTCCGTACCCTGGACTCGACATGGGCCTATGATAGGATCTTTGAGGAGCTTCTGCAGTACTTCAGGATCGTTGCTTTCAACAAAATATTTCGTATCCTTGATGACCAATTTCACCTTCCCGTAGCTCGACGCGCAACTTCGAATGAAGCCTACAATGGACTGGGGGAGCGGCGTTTTTGAGAAGCGGTCGAGGGTGTTCACAATATCTTGAGGCAGTAGCCCAACTGAGACGGCGGCGTAGAGACTATGCGGCGTCAACGAATACTCGTGCAAGAAGGTCGGGCGGGACTGCGGCTCGGCGATCGTGATAAGGAAGTCCTTGGCTTGTTCAGCAAGCGGGTTAAAGTTTTCGAGAATGATACGGCCCCGCAAGGGATCGATCCAGATAGGGCGGCTCTTATAGTCGGGCTTCAGAGGTAGGTAGGAAAAATCGCGTTTGCCATTATCGCCAAAGTATCGCGAGGCACTGTCGATGGGGGCGCGCTTGACTTTATCCTGGTACGCAGCAAGCGTAAAACGGTCGACGGCCTTCTGGATGTCTTGTTCGTTCTCGACTGGCTCTACAGGGGAGCTCGGTTCATCGTCACTATCGATGTCTCGAGGTGTCGAGGGGCCGGGTGTAGATGAGGCAGAAGCCCTGCCAGACTTAGCGGTACCGGTGACGTCTTCAAGGGTAAGTCAGCACCATGGGCACATTCTAAGATACGGGTGCGGAACAGCTTACTCGCAGACGCCTTCCTCTTCGGCGCCATCGCTTCGAGCGAGCACACTGCAAAGATGAGATGCTGGGGGGGGTGAAGGCTGTCTGAAGAGGCAGATAGCGTCCACGGCGGAGAGGGGAGACAGAACTTCCAGGTAAACAAGAGGATGGATGAGTATGGAAACTGCAAGTGCCTAGGATACATACTTAGAGTTGGTGGGCAACGTCATGAGTAATGTAGGCCCGCTTTTCTTTCAGTGCGCCTTAGTGCCCCAAGCCGCTGCTTCCCCGGCGGAACCGTCCGCCTGGAAGTTTCATGCGACAGGGCACCTCCCTGCTGTACTGGACCAATGACCAATGAGTGCTGTACCTAAATACCTACTGTACCTACGATCTGCCCCATCTATACCGCCTTCCTAAATAACACCACCCACCCAGGTAGATGCCACACCGCTTTATATGCCACTTTTCTGCCGGCAAATTCATGTAATTTTGTCCTTCACCTCCCAAAATCACCACTACCTACCCCACCAAAATTGGTAGAACCTACAAACCTGCTGAGCAACAACCTCACGCATAAAAAAAGGTGATGAGAGTCCATGTACCAGTTGCGCCTACTCATCCAAATCTTTTCTCTTATCTGCCGAATGTGAAACTATCTATCTAACCCAAACGCCCGTCACCCTGAGTCCTTGTATTGACATCCATTCTTTGTTCTGCCACAATTAATACACCGACGATGGCGACACACACTGCCATGGCGCAAGGCAGTAATGCCTTGATGAGAAGCTCGCTTGAGCAGCATCTTGGTATTATTCACTTTGTTTCCGCCAAGGAGCACGGCTGGTCCGGGCAATCTCGTACCAGGTAGGTTTTCCTGTTTTACCTTCATATATATCGAATATGAATATATTCACTCTCAGTCAGCGGGGCTTGTCCAACATTAGGTTAAGACTGTCAAGGCTTGTTCTTTTCTGTATCAAAATGAGTTTCTAAGTGCCATTAGGTTTACTGACTTCCAAGTCAACGAAATCACACAAGATGGCGATGTGGTTCATCTAAATGATTTCTATAACAACGCCCGGGAGCTAGCGCGGGCTACAAGCCAAAGTGCCACCTCACCATCCAACACTAGAAAACCTTCGCAGTCTTATAGACCAGTAAGCACAGCAGATGAGGGAAACACTACGATGAAGAATCAGGAAGACGCTATTGAAGACAAACCAAAGGCTCAGGTTGACGAACCGCTTAATGACAACATTACCGAGTTGGACAAGAATACTTTGACAGATTTGGTTGGCCAGACGACTGCAGACGAGTTGATTGACCTCTACGTCAAGATCCAACAGAAATCAAAAGCAGTTCTCAAGTCCCAAGGAGGTGTCATTATTCCTACTATGGGAGACAAGTCTCAGAGATCCCGGGTCCATGGAGTAAGTAGACCCAATTCGATATACAGTGCAGTAACTAATACTTCAAAGGAAATCCGCCGCATCTTTGGTGGTAAAATCGAAACTACCACCAATTCTGATGACTCTATCAGGGCTACAGCTGCCCGCGGAGGTGACAGACAACGAGGTAATCGATCAGCAAACGCTGGGGCTCGGAACAGTCGTCAGAACCCCGCTCAAGGCAGCAATGGACCATATCTCCATTTTTCTCTTTACAAGGAAAATAAAGACACAATGGACGCGCTCAACCACATGGCTAAGACTCTCAGAATCCACCCAAAGGCGTTTGGGGCAGCAGGGACTAAGGATCGCCGAGCTGTTACCGTCCAACGCGTGAGCATCAAAGGTCGCAGCCCTGCTTCGCTTATTCTTGTCAACGAGCGAATCAACAGCATCAAGATAGGTGACTTCAAGTATGCACAGGAGCCTATTCGACTTAATGACCATGATGGAAACGAATTCGTCATTGTTTTAAAGAATTGCGTGTTTAGCGGCACCGAAAATCTCAACTTTGAAGAGATACTTAATGTAGCGAAGTCGACTATCAACTCAGCTCTAACACAAGTCATTCAGCGCGGCTTCATCAATTATTACGGAACTCAAAGGTTTGGCACACATCAGATTGGTACCCAAGAGGTGGGTATGAAAATTCTAAAAGAAGATTTCGCTGGTGCAATTGAAGCTCTTCTATCATACGATCCACTTCTCCTCCAAGACTCGCCAGATCAAGACCATGCCAAAGGTATTCACAGGGAGGATATCAACCGTGCTCGAGCCTGCTCAACATTCTTAGAAACCAAAAATTCCAAAGCGGCGCTTGACTACCTTCCACCACGGTGCCACGTGGAGAAGACTGTGATTCAACATCTCAGTAAAAATCCAGCCGACTTCGTTGGCGCGCTTATGTCCATCAATCGCTCGATGCGCACTATGTATGGTCATGCATATCAGTCTCTTGTTTGGAACTTTGTTGCTAGCAAGCGATGGGAACGATTTGGGGCCCAGGTCATCAATGGTGATCTCGTCTTGGTCAAATCTAAGTCGGCTAGTGCACTACGTACAAATGATGGTGGGAAAGACACCGAAGAGTCTCTAGTGTGGGGAGACGACAGCGCCACCGCCCAAAATTCTGGTCTCGTGCCTCATGCCGTGACTGAGGATGATCTTCAGGACGGAAAATATTCTATCTATGACGTCGTCTTACCCTCACCGGGTTGGGACGTTGTTTATCCATCGAACGAGATAGGGGAATTTTACGTCGAGTTCATGAGTAGGCCTGAAAATGGGGGCTTGGATCCCTATAACATGCGTCGACGCCAGCGAGATTTCAGCCTCCCAGGGTCCTACCGAAGATTAATGGGCAAGCTCAAGAGGGTCCCAACCGCGTCGGTACAAGCGTATTCCAATGATCTAGAACAACTCGTTCCGACCGATTTAGATATCATCCGATCTCGCAAAGCTAAGGAAGTGGCAGAACGTGATGCCCGTCAGCAAAGCGTTGCCACATCATGGAACACATTCACACAAAATGTTCGCCAGAACGAGCTAGATGAGTCAAAGGCGAGAGGCGCTCACCGCGAAATTGAGGATCCAACACCGCCCGCGCGTCTAAATGACACGTGGGTTCAAACATCGGTGGATGGTAGCAATAAACGCATTAGAATCGCCAAACATACCGACACCAACGCAAATGAAGCTGGGTCAGAAGTTAATGGTGTAGATCTAATGCAAGTAGAGGATACGACAGAAGGCGACAAATCAACCGAAATTGACTTGAACGCAGCCTTAGTTAATCAACCAGACGAAATCAATGGGCCACAGGACCAGCAACCAACCCATCAAAGCCTCGGTTCCTCAATCATTTCGACAATAACAGCACAGGTGCGAGCCATAAAACACAGTTTCCTCAACGCAGTCCATCAAGTGATGGCCTTCCTCAGAATGATCACTAACAGAACCTGTGCGAAGCCCACGCACCAAGAACCCCAGTCGAAGCCACATGGAGCAACACCGGAGCCGGCATCGATTAATGACGAAGCAACAACTACAGTTGACGCAAATCATCCGACCGCACAAATGGCTATATCTAACTCTCCCCACCTAGGTGCCAATATTGATCCAGCCGAGGTTTCTCTGAAGCCACAATTGTCGGGTAGTAGCCCAGAGTTGCAATTAGATTACACGTCAGTGGCTCCCACTGCCACTGTAGCGACAGATGAGGTTGGGTCCACCATGGCTAGAATGATTGTCCCTGCTCCCTCTACCGACACCCAGAAAATTGCAGTCATCCTACGCTTTGCTCTTGATACAAGTCAATACGCGACCATTGTAGTTCGAGAGCTTCAAGGGGCACCTGCAGCGAACAATAGCTCTACTTAAAAGCTTGCTTCAATAGCTCGATGTTAGGTGAAAGATTAACCGACTCGGTTTAGGAAGAACATGCAAGTGTTGGCGACAATCCACTCATTTGCACGGTGCAAGGTTAGTCCTCTTTACACTTCGTTACATTCTCCCATGAAATATCAACAGATAGATGGATGAAACCTCAATGGGAAGCATCATCCCTATGACCAGTATCAAGGACACTTAGTTTACAAGGAAGTCGGTTGCTGAGCCATTCCTCACAAGAAATGTCCCTTGGCATGTGTGGGGAAGTTACTGTATTAGGTTGTTCAAATGGAATCCGGGCGAGTCGCCGGGTCTGGTACGAGCTAGATATTAACCGTCTCCCGGTCCGGGAGCTAACAAAGCTTGTTAAGTTCAGAACAATTGTAAATATAATATCCAGGTCGATAGATGAGATACCCAATTGCTACAATGTGATACTTTCAGGCACAATCGTTTTTATCGACTTCTTACCAGGCTCGTGGAAATTAACGTGGTAGTATCCGTCCAGCCCTCTACGTCAACTTATGGTGCTGGCTTCACTGTTGGTATTTTCCATCAAGACACCGGCCCATTACTTTTACGTGGAGTTACTTGTAAAATAACTTTTTAACTTTCTACGCAACGAATGTCGAAAGCTCCAAATTCAAAGTAGGCCGCTCCTACCATTACATTCCTATTTTTTCGTCCATCAAGGCTCGTAGTTCCCTTCCCTTTGTTCACGCCATTGAAGTTTGCGGGCCGAGCCAGCCTGGTTCCTTTGTTGACAATGTTAGTCTTGCCGGTATCTCCGGCCATCCAAGATAGAGACCAAGGAGAGCAACAGGCACGCAGCATTCCTACTAAAGCATCATTGCTCGACTTGTGACGCCGCCATCTTCGCCTGTAAAATTTCCTGTACCCTATAGACGTTACCTTTCTCTCCTACTTTCTTCAAAAGTAAGATAGTTGGTGTTGCACATATGAAACTCCCTTCATTAATTAAAATAGAGACGGACAAAGAAAGTAGGCGGGTTTGAATCCAGACAGAATGAGTGTGCTGGAAAGATTTGCTCGGCATAACCATAGCCTTCGAGCGCGTCGTGATAGGCCGAAGCCCAAGCCGGTACGCATTAGCGATGATGGACGTGGAAATTCGTTGTTCAGCCGGCAACGGGACATAATGAATCAGGTAAGCTTATATCATCAACCACCTTCACCGCTACGGCCACTAAAATTTTTCATTCCAAGATGCTGAGTCCAACTATAAGGCATTTTGGGTTTGATGGTAGTAGCAGTCTACTATTTAGTCGACGATCCCCATCACCTAGAGGTGCGTAGAGATGCCATCCAAACAGATCAAATTTGGAGTACCGTATACTTAGTGTACAATGACAGATCAATCATTCGAGCCATTGACCCCGAACGACTCAGCCAGTCCCCATTGGGATCAAGCGGAATTGTTAGATTTATCGGATTCTGTACGGGCAGGGCTACGGGGTGGCAATGTTTTCAGTCCAGATGCCGACAAGCTCAGCAGCTGTGAGTAATTATCGAAACCTGTGTATTCCTGTTTTGGCAGTCTTCAGAGCACAAGGATTCCTTTTTGGGCCAAGACAGCGCCCAGAAACTACCGAAACCCTGAAAAACCACGCTTCTCCAAATGGTGATAACTAACTCCAAATGTTGCAGTCCTCGAAACTGCGTTGAAGGACGAGGAGCGAAGGTATCCCATGCTTGACTTTGGGACAATCGAGCATGCACGTCTTGATAAATTACTTTCTGAGATCATCCAGTTCGCCGACACGATGAAAAACTCCAGTCTGTCGCCGGAGTTTCTCCTTCGCCTCCGTGTTAATGTCTCGCAGGCTAAGAATCTGCGACGTCTTTGGCGTCGTCGGTTCCGAGAACAATTCTTCATGATAGACAAGCACAGATGCGGGGTCCTCGTCGAAGACGGAAGGCTCAAGGACGTTTCCTTCAATAGCTTGCTCGACTATGACTTGGGGAAATGGCAGACGATGAGGGTCACTGGGCCAGTTTCCGAAGTTGAGGCCAACCTGCAGTTCGAGCCCGGGCAGTAAGCGCACTCATGACTCCATATCACGGCATTGCATGCCTGGTTAATGCGCTTGACTAATACGGAGGAGTAGTTGGTGGCTGAATATTACGTGCGCTGAGCGAGATGGTATAGTTAATAGTTCATTGGAGATACCGACCACTGGCTGTTACGGATTTACAGCGCTCCCTCTGCTGACCGGCTCGGAGGAGGTCGTGCGTCATAACACAGTCAGATATGTGCGTGACGGACGTGCATCCGACATGCACGTCCCCTTGATATCTCAAGTCGGGCGAAAAATTCTAATCATCCGGGGTTACAAGCTGAAGAGCATATTTGCGCCAGAGGCCGGTCTGAGATACGATGGATTGTACGTCAAACTGTCTACTTTCTAGCTCGCTTTTCTTACAGTACTAATAGGGGTGGCCCATAGATACATTATCCGACAATACGGGTGCAAGCTTGACAGTGGTATCAACAAATACAAATTAGAGCTAACGCTTGAACGAGCCCCGGACCAACCACCGTTCCAGGATATTTGCAAGGTACCAAAACCATCGCAATTAGACGACTGGGCTTTGTACGAGAAGCTGGAAGGGGACAAAGTCAGGTCGCTGCAGGGTGAGTCAAGTTATCTGGAGTGGACATTAAAACGACAGGAAGAGAAGGTCGATCGCGAAGATTGGCAACGAGCGAGACTGTTCAGAGCTTCGTTCTCAGTAGGAGCAGGGGGTCGAGGTGACCGACTGAGCAAAAGTGTTATTCTTCGATCCTAATAAGAACATATACCGATTAATCCACACCCTAGAGCTTCTATAGCATTATCCTAATATGACGACCCTATCTACCTAGTATTGCGTCTTCTCTGTTAATACCTTGATATAAATTATGACTGAGGGTTCTCATTCTGTATCACGACACGAGGATAACGTATCTAACTTGTTTCAATTGATAGTATCATTAAATTTCATTAATTAACTCATTAAGTAGACGGTATCATTATCATATGTATCCGCCCAGTCCACACCCCCTCATTATTACATTGCCCATTAACACCAGTCGCCTTCCTTTTTAATTCTGTTGCAGCAACGCGTTGAGTACAGCATTGATGAAGTCGGATAGAGTAGCGACAATCTATGATGTGATTAGCAAAGGTTTTTTCATCATGACTAGGAAGAAGCAGAGCAGAAACGGGAACACGTAGACTTACCGGTGTTGCATCACCTATCAATTCCGTTGTCTGATCGACGAAGGTAGCCGACAGCAAGGACTTAGCGTTGTCTACAAGCGCCACGATTCCCTTCACCGATTCAGGAGTGATAAGAGGCTTAATCTGCTTGATGATGCCGTCGATGTCGATATCATTGAGAGCTCCCAGAAGCGGTTTTATGCTCTTAATAAGGCCAGACAGATCAACCTCACTGAGCGTGTTGAGTAGAGGCTTGACTTGAGCCAAGAGACCCTTTAGATCGATATCACCAAGCTCGTTGAGTAAGGGTGTGACCTTGGCCAAGAGGCCCTTGAGGTCGATATCACCAAGCTCGTTGAGCAAAGGTGTAACCTGGGCCAAGAGACCCTTGAGGTCAATATCGCTTAGAGCTTCGACGAGCGGCACGGCGTCACCAATCAGAGTCTGCGTCTGGTTGACGAACCGGCCAGTCAATAACAACTCGGCACTATCGACAAGACCGACGATGCCGGATACAGATCTGGGCGTTAATAGGGGTGATACAGCCTCGAATGTACCCTCTAGATCAAGCTTGCCGACTTCATCCAGGATTGGGGTGACCTTCTTAATCAAACCTGCTAGGTCTATTTGGCCTACGGCGTTCAAGATGGGCGAGAGCTGCTTCAACAAGCTGTCGAGGTCAATGCTACTGAGTTCCTCGAGGAGAGGCTCAATCATGCCAACGAGCTTGGTAAGGTCGATCTTGGCTAGCTCATCGAGTAGCGGCGCCACCTTATCAACAAGTGCGGGCAAGTTAAGCTTCCCTAGTGATGACACCAGAGGAACGGCGCCGCCAATTAGAGTCTGGGTCTCGTCCACGAAGTCCTTGGTCAAGAGGGCCTCCGCGTTACCAAGGAGACCGACCAAGCCCTTCACAGAGTCCTCTGACAACAACGGCTTCACTGCATTGAGCAAGCCAGGGAGATCAAGTTTGCCAAGCTCACTAAGGAGCGGCATGATCTGGTTGATGAGGTCCTGAAGATTTAGCTCGCCCAAGCTCTTGAGGAGCGGGGCGGCACCAGAGATCAGGTCCTTAGTCTGGTCAACGAATTGGCTGGTTAACAGGTTTTCCGCGTTTCCGAGTAGACCGACCAGACCCTTGATAGATTGCTCCGTCAACAAGGGTTGGAGAGCATTAAATAGACCTTCTAGGTCAAGCTTGCCGACCTCGTTGAGAATTGGCTTGACCTGATCAATTAAGCTTTCTAAATCTAAACCACCAAGGCTCTTTAGCAGAGGTCCGGCGCCAGAGATTAGGTCCTTGGTCTGGTCAACGAATTGGCTGGTTAACAGATTTTCCGCGTTTCCGAGTAGACCGACCAGCCCCTTAATAGACTGTTCTGTCAACAAGGGCTGGAGAGCATTGAACAGGCCTTCCAAATCAAGCTTGCCGAGCTCGTTGAGAATTGGCTTGATTTGGTCAATCAGGCTCTCCAAATCTAGACCACTGAGACTCTTAACAAGGGGTCCAGCACCGGAGATCAGACCCTGGGTCTGGTCGACGAATTGGCCCGTAAGTAACTTCTCGGCATTACCAAGCAATCCTAACAAGCCCTTGATGGAGTCCTCTGTCAAGAGCGGCGCGAGTGCGTTGTAGAGGCCTTCCAGGTCAAGCTTTCCCACTTCGTCAAGAATGGGTTTGATTTGCTTAACTAGACCGGCGAGGTCAATATCGCCCAGGTTCTGAAGGAGGGGCCCGGCGCCGGCAATCAGACCCTTGGTTTGCTTCACGAAGTCGGCGGTCAGAAGACTTTCGGCGTTGGCTATTAAGATTATGAGACCATTGATAGTGGAGGGCGTGAGAAATGGTTCGATAGCGTGAAGTAAGCCTTCGATATCGACCTTGCCAAGAGTATCGATCAATGGCTCGGCTGTCGTTAATAGCGTCTTCAGAGCATTGACGGTGTTGTTATTCAAAAGCTCTTCCGCGTTGCCAAGGAGAGTGACGATGCCGCTGATAGACTTGGGTTGAAGGAGAGGGTTGAGTGCGTCAAGAAGTCCCTTCAGGTCGAGATCTTCCAAGGTGTCGATGAGCGGCTGCGCCCCCTTGAGTAGCGACTTTAGGTCGTTAACAGTATCCTTGGTCAACAAGCTTCCGGCGTTGTCTAATAGCGAGACGAGGCTCTGAATCGTATCAGGTGTGAGAAGAGGCTTCAAGGCCGCCACTATCCCCTTGAGGTCGATGTCCTTGATTTCACCAACAAGATCTTCCAGCGGTAGTTCGCCGAGAAGATCAACCAAGGGGCCTGCCTTCATTACAAGGTTCCTGGCGAGGTTGGGGAAAGGTGGCCGAAGCGTCTGGGCTAGATATACGAGAGAATCGTGCACAGCCTCTAAAAACTCGGGCGTCAATAGTTGTGCAAGAGCCTTAACGATCCCTCCAAGATCGCCTAAGTCACCGGTGATATCCTTCAAAGCACTGAGAATATCACCCAGATCACCGAGCCCTGGAATCAGATCCCCAAGATCTTGCGTAGTAGAGGTTCCGTCACTTGAACCCGACCGAGACCCGGACCCTGAACCCGATCCCGAGCCGGAGCCAGACCCCGAATCTGACCCTGAATCTGTCGCATTTGCGTTGCCGTGTTGCCGTGGATATAACGGACTTCTGAATTGTTGTGCCTGGCTCTTCCTAAGAAGACTGTTCAGTTCGGTCAAGGCATCCGTGAGTTCTGACCGGGGCACTATTGCGAGATTATGCTTTGCCAACAAGGCGTCTAGTGCTGCGGGATCTAGACCGAGCTCTGCTGTTGAGGCTGTCTTAGCCGCGTTCTCTGCAAATAGCCCGGCCGCGCCAGGGCTGCTACTAAGAGGGTTGAGAAACGCATGGCGGTAGTTGATGAGGAGCCGCTCGTGAGGTATTGTCGTCTGCCGTCCACGCCGAGACCCCTGGTGAGCTTCAAGGAGCGCGTCCAGCTAGGAAGGACAATGTGAGCGAGAGGAGTGCGAACGAAGAGGCTGACCCGGTGAAGAATATGGGGTACGGACAGTAATAGTCCCCCAGCGGCCTGGCTGGTGCCTCCATCGCGTGCCTCGTCTAGCTGATCGACCTCGCGTAATAATACATGCACACTAATTTTCACATGAAGATTGGGGAAGCAGCTCGTCCGCCGATGAGAGTCTTGCAGATTACCGACTAGTCTCGAGGACGATGCGAGGGCGCAGATGATCCCTTTCCTGGTTTGGATATGTCCCCATATTGGGCAACTAGCTAAGGCTGGCCATCCTAGCTGGATCCTGGTCTTTTCCAACTAATCTGGCCTAGCATGACCCAGTTTCCCCAGCTACACGGGAGGTATATCTGTTTACGGACATTAGTGGCCAGGGCCCATGGCAGGTTAGTGAGCTAGCCAAGTGGTCAATCCTCACGTTCGTCTGTTCGCCTTCCCTAAGCTGATCTGATTTATCGTTGCCCAGAGCCCATTTTCTTGTTAGTGTCGATACGTCACGGCTGCATCGCCCCCGCCTTCCCGTCACCCACAGGCCCACGGCTTGGAAGAGCCAAGAAAAATCAATCACGGGGAGCGGAAATAGACTCACTATGGGCTGTTGTGCGACTGTGTGTATGTGTGTGTGCATTGTAGTGTAGATTGTAGTCTCGAAGAGGGATGACCGTAAATGTTTCTGAGCGGGCGGGTTTCACCGGAGGGGAATTTTGCAGTGTTTCTTCTTGTTTTCGTATAGTTAATTTAATAATATAAAGACTCGTTTCGCGGTAAAACAACGTCTCGGAGGCTTTCAAGTTTCCAAAACCCTCTTGCATCATGCTACGATGGCAATGGCTAACTAACTCTTGGTGTTATTGTGAGCCAAAACATGCATACATTATTAAGTAACGTCCTCTTTCTCACGCGCCCAGTCTCACAAGCTATTTTTTGCGTTGCCGAGGCATTTTTGTTGGACATGTACAGTAGGGCTATACACCTAGATCAGCACCAGGTGTTGGCTTTGCAGGAATTGGCACAGACCAGTATCCGATGTTGAAAGAAAACAACCCCGCAAATCCATATTACCATTACATACTACGCTACCGTACCTCATGTAGTCTAGGCTAGAACTCCGGATATCTCATGTACCTACCTTAGGTACTGATCTACTGTAGCTCGATTATTTTGCGGAGACGCTGAAATAGGAAAGTTCTTCATCCATCCTTTGCTGACAAGCTCAGGCTAAGATACGCCACCTTTTGCGAGAACGGTGTGAGTCCGAATAAGACGTCAAGTCAAAGTTTGCTTTTTGCAGGTGGCGTAGCTGAGTGTGGTTAAGTTAACAACGGTCGTGCCAGATTCAAACATGTGCCGGTACGCCAGAGATGTGACTCGCATACACATCCCTGCAATCTGAACACTTCACACCACAAACAATTCTATACTAGTATACAGCTGACAAGTATACTGCGGGTGCTCCTGATCTTGCATTATAACAAGGCTTGCTATAAGCCTCTTGGTCTGGGAAACTCGAGCCTCGAGCTACCCTATGATCCTAGCCAAATGCGAGATTAAACAAGATTCAAGATATTTCTATGGAGCTAGGCAGAATTGGGGCCGATCACGATGGTGCTGACAATATCCAGTATCCCAGCATTTGTGGCTATTCCGATAATGGCATCGTTTGTGACGATGTTTGTGAACATGCTCATAAAACGAGAAGTTTGTTTCTCACTGCGGAATCACTAAAACCTAAGCTTTCTACTAGCCTCCCAGTTTTGTCATAGTAGTATATGGTAGTCGGTATAGTTACTAGACGACCGGAGTTAAGTTCCCTTCCTGGAGGATCGACATGAAAATCCCGGGCAGACCTGGGGAATGTCACCTAGCGAGACTTCCGTAGGCCTGTCCGCAGAGCTCTTCCGGAACCCACTTTGGCTGCTAAGAGTGTCACTGACTCCAAAAAGTAAAAGTGCGGAGGAGTGCGTGACCGGCCGAGAACCAGTGAGAAGCCCCGGTATTTGAAAATAGTGTAAGACAGTCTCGCCGGGGCCCCTGCTAATATTTGCGGCCTTGCATGTTAACAGCTGGGATTAGGTATTGTCTCGCGTGCGGGGATAGAAATCTTGTACCGTAGTAGGTGGTGGGACCGTGAGGAGAAGTTTTGATGCACGATGAAGAGACACGAGCTGACAAGACTCTGGGAGATGACGGTCTAGTCTTGAAGGATGGCACATAGTGTAGATATGGTGTCATGCCGCGGCGTCGCTGATGATCCCTTGTTCGTTTGCTCGTGGCTATGATACCTGTCGATTAATCCCCGGCTGCTTGTCCAACTTCTCGTCTGTTCGTCTGCTTGTTTGTCCTCCCACCGTCTGTCGCCACCTAGTAGCAGTGTGTCGCTGTCACTGAGAAGATAGCCATGGCCTCTAAATTCCAGGAGCAATCCCACTTTGAATTTGAGGACAACAGCCCTCCAGATTCGGTTCATGGTGCTAGAGGTGATGCGGAACCGTCCAATGCTCGGGGGAGAAACAGCGACGACGCCTCATCAATCGACCATGTCCAGGAGAAGACGGTGGCCGCGGTCCCACTGACGAAGAGGCAGAAGGCCAAACGGCATTTTGGTCGATTTAAGTGGTGGTATCTAGGTGTTGGTCTTATTATCCTAATTATCTTGTTGCCACTGCTGTAAGTGCTCCTCGAAACAATGAAAACTACCACCGGATCACCTAACTTTACCTTAGATTCACCAAGATCATCCCTGCCATTACGCAGGATATAGTGAGCAGTCAGAAACTTCCTATCATGGGGGGCACATTCCAAGCGCTATCACCAACAGAGCTCTCTGTGACGCTACAAACGGAGCTCAATACGCCGTTAGCAGCGGACCTCGATCCCACAACTCTGTTCGTGTACAACAAAGATACTCCGGATTATTCTCCCTTCATCAACATCACTTTGCCAAAGCTTCACGCGAATCATAAGACCCCGGTCATGGTCACGAATCAGACAGTCCAAGTTACCAATGAAACCGAACTTGTGAAGTGGTTCAGTCAGGTCTTTGACCTGCCCAAGGCGGAATTGTCTGTAAAAGGCAAAGCAACGGTTCACCTGGGCGCGCTGAAGATGAATGCAGATATCGACAAAACCATCGAAGCAGGGGCTCTCAACCACTTAGACGGCTTTGGTATTACAAGCTACGGCTAGTATACCCTCCCCTGGAGGATGGCACAAACATCAAGGGAACCTTGAATTTACCCAACGCGGGTGTGCTAACCCTTGGACTCGGCAATCTCACGCTTAACTTGTTTTCAGGCGATATTAAGCTTGGTTTCGTCAACGTATATGATGTCGTTTTACCTCCAGGAAACAACACACGAAACTATGAAGGCCAATTATACCTGAAAGAGCTTGTACCTAACCTAGGTGGAATCTTAGATAGCCAATCTGCCCCATTAGCAGACGGCAATATCGAACTAAAGGCTCGAGGCAATGCTACTATGGTCAATGGCATGCACATTAGCTACGTGGAACAGGTTCTGAACAACAAGACCTTGGTGGCTACCGTACCCGTCATCAGCTTGCTAAGCGATGTTATTGGCAGCTTCTCTGCGAGCGGTAATGCTTCTCTCGCCGACTTACTAGGCGATACAATCGGTAACTCGACATTCATCGAAGGGCTTTTGAGCCACTGGAACGCGACGACTAGCATGAACAGCACTAAATTGCCACTAAAAATTGGGCGTCACGAATCACGCACCATAAAGGCACCGGCGACGAAGAGCTTGCTGAAGATGGGCTTGAAGATGGCTCTGGCAAAGCTGTGAGCGGGATAGGGGTATATGAAATACTTATGAACATTACGTCGACTGCATGCCTAACGTTTCGGGGCTGCTATGCTGGATATATACGAGTACTGCAATTGGTAGACGATTTAATGATTAATGTCTTGATTGTAAATTCAACACAAGAATGAGATAAATTTGTACCAACGTGATTAACTGTCCCCAGTACTTCGTATCTAAATCGATTAGTGTTTCTACACCGTCTCCCAATAATCACTGATCAAGGGCACTACTGCTTTCCCAACCCCGCTCCAGAAAGTGTCTCCCCTTCGTCAATCGCGTGCTGAACTGACTCTTTTCCTGCTGCGGCGGCATAAGCCTCGACGCCAACGCAGACGTACGTCTTAAATTTGCGTGCTGGAACTTTGTTCTCAAACATTTCGTGGATCTCCTCAAGAGTACGATCTCGAGTCTCCGGAAGGAAGAGGTACGCAAAAACAACAACGATGGAGTTGGAAGCGAACCAAATGTATCCGTACTTTGGTCCCCATCCGAGGCTCGCCGGATTGATGAAGTATGGTGCCGTGAGCGTGCCCAAAAAGTTGCCGAGGAAGCTTAACGCAGTCGCAAGACCGAAGCAATAACCACGCAGCGCACTATTTGGATACTCGCCACCAAGAAGCCAAGCAAATGGAGCTGGAAGCCATCAATACAAGCCAGATAGAGTTGAGAGCGCGAAAGTGTTTTGGGGTGTGTTAAGTACAGCACGGGTAGAACTCACAATAAGCGACATAAAAGAATACGAAAAGCGCATTGAATGCGACTACCACTCTGCCAGTTGCTGCTGATCCTGGGCTTATAGTCCACGCAATTGCTTGCGCGAGCTGCGCAAGTCCACAGACTAACGGTCCAGTGACCATGATAGCGCGGCGGTCGATGTAGCGCACGAACAGTGAGCTGACAATCGCGGCGATGAGCCCTATGCCTGTTATCAAGACTGAGAAACCAAAAGGGTTGGAAACTCCGGCTATCTCAAGATAGCTGTAACACTCGGAATCAGTTATAGCCATTTAGAGCGTGCCTTTTGAGGATTTCGGAAGCTTCTGGACACTCTGATATCCCAGAAAAGAAGGTCCCATGCTCGCAAAGTTGCGAAAACAAGAAGAAATTAACCCCAGGAATTGCTCACTATGTTGTGTAGATATTAACCCATGAGGAGCCTATGCTTTTTTATCAGTCTTCACATTTAATTACGTACCCTCAGGCATAACAAGGAACACGAACCATTCGCGGAATGAAAACACACAACAGCAATTGAAAGCAGTGTCCTTCTTAGGTTCGTTCCTCGCCACATTTCTAGAAACAGAGCTTTCTTGTTCTGCTCGACTTGCTCACGCGTTGATTGTTTGATTTCGTTAAACTCGGCGAGTAGCTCAGTCTCGTCGATGCTCGAATTGCGGAGGCTGCGCAACGCTGCTTCGGACTCGGCCTCTCTGCCCTGTACTGCAAGCCACCGCGGCGAATCGGGAAAGAAAAACAACGCGATCGACTGAATGGTAGGGGCGGCGAAGAAGATGGCCAGTGGGATTTGGTATGACTGACGGCTCTCAATCTCGTGTGTTCCGTAGTCAACTGTCGCGCCGACGATCGAACCGATAGACAACTGGCACTGATATACGGCGAATGTTACTCCGCGAAGATGAGCGGGAGCCACTTCGTGAACGTAGAGTTGCGAGAAGGTAAGGAACCAGCCCACGGAGATACCTATCTGATGTGTAAACAGCTTGGGACCGAGTAGAGTTGGCTTTACGAAGAAGCGTACCGAGTAATAGACGAGCAAAGTAGAGAGCCCCGAGGTTCGTCGTTCCTAGCATGATGGCAGTTGCGACGAAATTAAGCAACGATGCAGACCACAGGCCAGCTTTTCTCCCAAACCTGCTGCTGAAGGGGCCGACTAAAAGCGAGCCGACAAGAGTCCCTATAGTCATTAGGCTTGATATGAGCTGTTGTACTGTTGGCTGTCGAGGGGTTCAGTTGGAATATCCTTTAGTACTGATTTCAGAGGAGCTTACGTTAATGTTCCAAGACTCGAGCTTGGTATCATAGTACCCATACACCTTTAAAAAACCTGGCATACTGTTTGTTACAGTCAACGTTAGAATACAGTAGTATCATGATAAGACACAGGTACATACGAAAGGAAACCGCCGACGAGGGCGTAATCGAGGCCTAATGTGCGCCTTAGCGGTATGTCTCGGCATCTCGGTTTGTATTAACGTGTAATTACCATATTGAAAAGTGGATATTGTCGCGATGAAACATATCAGTATACATTTGGTATGACTTCTCACGTCAAGCTTTAGGGGATTGGCGGAGATTGGCGTACTGAGCATATTTTTGCGATCCCAGGATTCTTTCACTTCTTCGTTTCAACTTCAGAAATCAAATGAGGAGAAGTTAGATCTTGTGAATTAGTATTTATATAAGGCATTATTATTGGCCTGCTAATGTCTTGTCTCCTCATACCTTTGTCGGATAATCTCAGCGACCCGGCCCTGACGCTCTGCATGTTATCCTAGTTGCAGTGCCAAAGCTATGTTGCATTCGTAACGATAATATGCCATGACGATACGATTCTGCGACTAGTGCAGGCAGGTAACGTTAGCCAGTAAAACAATTGGGAATCAATCTGCGAGGATGTCCCCTTGGTAAGCTGCGGCATGGCTCTGAGTTGGCTTGGGGTATGTTTGGTAAGTGACGGTGACAAGATGGGGGGTGCGGAGAAGTGGGTGTTGTACAAACTAGAGAACCGGCAATTGTATTCTAGTCTATTGAATGGTATGATACCCCCGGCATTAATATGCGTGACCTAAACTGGTAATAGGCCGCAGGAGTCCTTCGTCGGGTATATATTGTAAGATAGTGACTCTGCGTACAACTGGGGACTCACTCGCATCCTGATAAGATTTCTCTACTCTTCTTAGGGAAAAGTGAGGGGCTTCATGTGCTGAAAGTGCCCTCGTTTAATTTAAACATTCTTCCTCAGCAAGGTTTTGAAGAGCTCTTCATAGTCATGGCTACAGAACCAAAAGGAGTTTCTGTGAATGGGACGAATGGGCATTCGCCAGCGCCCCCAAATCTACGGCGAGAGCCTCTGAAGAGTTCCGGGTCCATCGACTATCTAGAATATGTAGATGTGACGCCGATAATTGGACGAGAGTACCCAACCGCTAAGATCAAGGACATTCTTACTGCCCCTAACTCTGACCAACAGCTACGAGACCTAGCTATCACAATATGTGAACGTGGTGTCGGTAAGTACTTCTCTACTATTTCATGCCTCGTTCGAGGGCGAAATGTGACTTATCAGCTGTTCTTACCCTTAAACAATCACAAAGTGCTAGTTACTTACCTAGAATGATAGTATTCTTCCGAGCTCCCCAAGATGATCTCACAGTCGAAGAGCAGAAACACGTTACGTACATGTTGGGCAAGTTAACCGGGCGTCCGGAAGGCCACGGTCTGCACGTCCACCCATTATATAATGACCCTAACAACCTGCCCATGGCTGATGGGACTACGGATCCTAATATGTATGTATTTCTTATGTCTGGTTGGCGGTCTCCCATTTCTTACACAGCTAAAAAGAATCCTAAATAACATCAGTTAGATACGTAATCAACTCGGAGGCCATGAAGAAGTTGTATAAAACAATGAAAGTTCCTTCCCGTGAGCCGAATGAGCCTCGAGATCTTTCGCGAGAGTGGCATAGCGACAGTAAGCCATCTCCCTCTTTAAGATGCAACAATACGGGTTCCTAAATAGTATAGGCCTCTATGAAACTTGCCCATCGGACTTCAGTTTTTTACGTATGCAAGATACGCCGCAGTCAGGGGGTGACACTCTCTGGTGTTCTGGCTACGAACTGTACGTTATTTTCTCTCCCTACACCCAAAGCATACCATATAGTGGCTACCAGTGTAAGAAAGCAACCTATGTATTAGCTAATGGGGATTAAAGCTACGACCGGATATCGCCGTCATTCCGCTCGTATCTCGAAACATTAACAGCGACATGTGCTCAGCCCGTTTTCAAATCGGCCTGTGAGACCGGCGGATACGAAGTCATGTCGCCCCGAGGCTCGCCATTGAACAGAGACTACGAGTTCGCGCCCTCGCACCCCGTCGTGCGCACACATCCTGTCACAGGGTGGAAGAGTCTGTTCGCAGGTGTTGGCCTACACGTCTCGGGCATCAATGACGTCCACATATACGAGGATACAATGATCCGGGACTATATCATGCGGCTGATCACGCGTAATCATGACAGCATTGCTCGCATGCACTGGACAAGGCAAGCTTGTGCCATCTGGAGTAATCTATGCACGTTGCATGCTGCGACTGTAAGCCGCCCCTCAACATATCTTTAACGGAGAGGGAAGAAAACTTGCTGACATATATCTGCGTCTTTAATAGCCTGACACTCACCTCGTCGATGGGGTGCGGATCGGCGTTAGAGCATCGGGTATTGGCGAGGTGCCCTATCTCGATCCTGCTTCGAAGGGACGCCGCGAAGCTCTTGGCCTGCCTTGGAATTGACATCTTAAGGGTATTATACCTCCACATAGTATGCATGAACGGGTGTGCTTATGCTGGCAGTGGGTGGAAGTATATGTGAAACTGATTTCGTAATGCCGATAAGACGTGAGGCGGGTATCACACTTGTACGGGTTGATCATCCAGGGGATGTAAATGGAAGAACCAACATATTAAGGTAACATGTATAAACTTCACAGAGATACATAGTATATTAAATCCTAGGGCTTTTGCATATGTCTCTAGGGGAGTACTCTTCCCCCCTCTCAGACTACCTGCTACTCTTGCCGTCGGATATGAAATGCACCTTACGACACAGTTAGAGCTATCCCGTGGAGGAAACCTGGTAACCCTAAGCGAAGCAATATGTATTCCTGCCTAAAAGCGGCTAGCTGACCTTTCATTGTGTTTCCAATTAATCTAACACCTTTGATGTGCGACCCTCGGGTTCCAATCGGGTACCTGGGTGAATGTTTGACTTGTTAGCCGTTCATAATCGTTATTGGAGGGCTAAGCGATAAATCATCTTAAATGCAGGCAGAGATAATTACAATAAAGTCGTCTATTTAAGGACTAATACTCTCTGATCAAGCGGACGAGATTCTAAATTGTCAGAAATAAGCGAGCCTTCAAAGTAACGGTGCAATTGGATATATCTGTTGTAAATTTTTGGATCGTCTCCTTCCCCCCCTCCTTTTCTTTTCTTTCAAACAGCGTGCTTTGTTTGTCACATGCTACAACAACTGTGTGTGTGTGCTCTTGGCACCAGATGTATCATCCAATACGAGTATTTATTTCTGAGAACAGTAAATCATTATAGCTTGACGCTGGAGTAAACATATGAAGCACTAAGAGCTTGCAACGATTCCAGGGATAAGGGCTAATGCTGAAGGGTAGAGTAGAACAAGCCACCTTAATTGGCAAAGCTGTGGTGAAATTTTGAAATAATACGACCAGACCAATGGGTACGTAGCAATAGTTAAGTCGATGAAAACGATAGCCGCAATACGTTTATCCCAATGAGAAGAAAAAGCAGCAAAAAAAAGGAAAGCTAGGAGCCGTATGGATAGCAATCATCAGCAAATAGAGGTCAAGGATTTGCTGAAAAAATTGCAACGTTAGCGTTTTTGGAACCTTCGTGCGGAACAACTCGACCAAGGCATAAGGAGGCTCTAATGAACCTTCATTCAAGGTGAAAGAGAAGAGGGAAACATCGCTTTGATGCTGCCTATGGGTTTTGCATGTTGACACGATCATATTGTGATAAGTGATATCTAAAACTAGGATTCAATGGTGGGGACAGGGGCTTGACAGACTGCTCATGGATAGTAGGTAGTATATCACGGGAGGGAGGGCCTATACTAGGTCTGCATATATATGGTAATGGTCGAATCCAAGATGCAGCTCTATATAGGCTACGAGGTGCTGCACTATAGAAGGTAGTTGTTAAAGAAAGCTATAAAAAAACTATATTTCGGAAATTCAGGTGATGCCTAGGTGAGCTCCAGCTGCCACCCACCCAGAGGTTTAGGTAGGTAGGTACCTACCCTAGGTAAGTGATACGTCTAAGCGGGATATGCCTTTATCACATATATAACTCTGTCCCGTCCATCGTTCCCGTCGCCCCTCCATCAATTGTACAATTTGAGTGGGGATGATTGAAATACCTACCTTCCCTCACCAACATTTTATGTCATGCCAAGACAAACCTTGATTATGAAAATCATTAACCATGGGCGGAAAGAAGAAGAATAACGTCAAGGCCAAGGGCGACAGCAAATCTGGTGGCGATGGGGACAAAGACAAGGGTGATGGCAAGCTGAAGGGTGGTCAGAAAATCGAAGTCCGGCATATTCTCGTAAGTCTCGGTTTACTCTTCATAATGCGAGACGAAGAATATCACTAATGATGTTGTAGTGCCAAAAACACTCAAAGAAGGAGGAGGCCCTCGCCGAGATTCATCGTCTCACAAGGGGAGAGCCAAAAGAGGGCAATCCGCCATCCGAGTCGGAGCCCGTAGGAAAGACGGATCCGAAGACGAAGGCTAAGGCACCTACGCATGCTATTTTTGTCAACGTGGCTAAACAATTTTCCGAGGACAAAGCAAGTCAGGGTGTGTATTTCCTTACACTGATAATTCACTTGGGTTTGGTACGATGGCCAGAGGCTCACAATAGCTTAAGGAGGTTCGCTTGGCCAACAAACGAAAGGCTCATTACATCCAGAGTTCGAAAAAGTTGCATACACTTTACAACCAACAGAGAATGGAATTGTTCACATTGGAGAAGCCAAGACAGACTGGGGCTATCATCTCATCGTGGTAGACAAGCGTTTGTGAAAGAGGATCATAATACTGGACCCTCATCACCACGTTTGCGGTTCAGAGAGCCATGGGAGAAAGGCTTTGAGATCATCCTTTCAATGCAATTTTTTATTTTGATTCAGATGCGTAGTGTTTCTCATGTTCCTGGCCTCTATACCAGTTGAGAAAACCAACATACATCATGAGGATTTGGTGAAGATGGTAGGAACACCGAATTCCGGTTGTCTATATCCTTGTACAAACTCACACCGACCCCGTCTATTGCTCAGTTTGGAAGTAGTTGAGGAGGACAGATCGCTCAGTAGACTCCTCGCCCCAGTCCTTAACCACGACGCATGAGCAGTTGACAACCTTGCGGGCGTTACCCTCTCGGTCCAAGACGCCTGAGATATGTTTATTAGTTCGGATCCCATGCCACTATACGGAGATGCCTAGGAACTTACAAAGGCCAGCCCATTCGCCTAGCTGCTTTCCGTCGGGGACCTTGATAAGAGGGATCTTGTGCTCCTGGCACAGAGCAATAACCAGCTTCTTGTAGGCCTCCTCCTCGCATGTCTCATTTAGGACGCACATGTGCGCTTGACGTCTGTCGAGGGCCTTGGAAGCTTCACGGAGACCACGGGCAAGACCATCGTGCATGAGGGCGAGCTTCAGGACGCCCTTCAGGGCATCCAGAACGGACATCTGACCCTTGGAGGCATCGGCGGAGACTTCGACCTCCTCGGGGGCATCGGGGGCGTTGTTCTCTTCTACGTCCGACTGCAAAAAGTAGAGATGTTAGCTACAAGAAGCGAGGCGCTCAATGCGACTTCAAGATCCAGGCAGCCGATGCAAGGCGGGGCTGATGTGCGGGCGTGTGCGAGAAAGGCGGCCGGGAAGAATAAAAAGGAGGTTCTGTCAGAACGTACCATCTTGAATTGTTTGATACCGGTGCGATCCTCGAAGAGTTGGTGTTGATGCGTGTAGAATTGTAGGGGTGAATAGGTGGACGTGTTGGGGGAAAAAGAGGCGTGCAGGAAAGTTTCGCGATTCTCGATGTCTGTCACTTGAGCCTGGCCACAGGGCGCTGGTGGGAGCCCCTGGCGCAACTTTGGTGGGGTCTAGCTGTGTATCGCTGTGTATCGGTTAGGGTTCGATTCGCTAGAGTTTGTCCTATTGGCTGTAGCTAGAGCCTCGCGACCCTCACCGGACCGGAGGCAGCTGGTAAATTGTACATGTGTGTACAAGTTACCCACCAGAACTGAACAAATTGATAACTAGCGAAGAAATTAGGACGGGCTGGTGGTCACTGCTCGCCGCCTGCGAACTTTTTAAGTCTCCACCTGCTATGGTAAACTCTGCGTCTTCACTACTACTCCTACCTACTGCTACCAGGTAGCTTATTCACCTTCTACCATCAGTTCTTTAGTCGGCCTCAAGACGACTACAATCAATACCAACACCTTCCCGTCCCTCGTGATCGCCATCGAAATATGTGAGACTCTCAATGTTGCTGGGTTGAAAAGCCCGGGCATCCCAAACCCCTTCCTCGATATGCCATTCTTAAGCCAGGGGAGAGCAATCAGGCGCCTCGCCGCACCCTGATACGCTTCTCCTCTCCGGTACAGAGCGGGCAGAACCTCTTCAAAGTCATTTGAAGCAGGCACTCTCCATGCTCTAGGCTGATGAAGGCTAAACTGTCGCGTCAATATAGAAACCGCCAAAATGGGTCTCGAAGACGCGCTCAATGCTATCAACAACGCCGAGAAGAAGGGAAAGCGCCAGGTTCTTATCCGCCCTTCATCTAAGGTCATCGTGAAGGTGAGCCTCAAACATCTTTTCCCCGGCTCCCTTACTTCAACGTGTTGCTTACTTTGCCCGTGTTGTGATGACAAAGGTACTGACCACAATTGTTTATAGTTCCTTGAGGTCATGCAAAAGAAGGTACGATAAAATTGTTACCACATATCGAAGATTCTTCCTTGGGCTGCCACCCTCTCTCTCATTCGGCATGATAACTGGACGACGGTCTCAACAATTCCCACGATCAAAGTCTTTTAAGTTGCCGATATATCAATGGTTACCCAAGCGAAGGAATCTTACACGTTTCTCTGATTCACGACATGAAGTCTTACGTTTAGTCATTCGCTACATTTTGCTAATTATATAAATAGGGATAGTATGTTGACGCAAAACTTTGGTACACGGTTCTTCGGCACCTAACCTGTTTTAGTATCGGCGAGTTCGAACAAGTTGATGATCACCGGTCTGGCAAGATCGTTGTACAACTCACTGGACGTATCAACAAAGCCGGCGTTATCTCTCCTCGATACAACGTGCACCTCTCCCAGCTCGAGAAGTGGGTAGTCAAGCTGCTCCCCTCTCGTCAGTTTGGCGTTCGTACCATGCTATCACATCCAAGAGAGATCTGATGCTGATGATCATAGTACATTATCCTTACCACGTCTGCTGGCATCATGGATCATGAGGAAGCCCGTAGACGCCACGTTTCTGGCAAGATTCTTGGATTTTTCTATTAAATACTGGCCGGCGATAAGGCAAGGGGGAAAACCTTGAGGGATTGTGCGGACTGAGCATTTTCAGGCGTTGGGGAATGAATAAATGTTTTAATCCCTGACCTTTATCCTAAACTGAATACTTCATGATTCCACAATAAAGAATCATGAAAAAATAAACACAAATGTCCACTTGACTCACCGTGTGCACATGCCTGTCTGTGAGCCTTGGATATGTGTGCTACGTGGTTGTGTTTGCCTACCAATTAGAATGACCAGAATGACACCCCTTGCGATACCAAGACCCTGAGCTCCTACTTGGAGCTTGGCCTGCTGGCTTGGCAAAGAATTTATCTGAAATTGTGGAACTCTCACCGGGAGTTCGCTGTTGTGCCACATTACTACGTCGTAAAGTCGGCACTCATCTGCAACCGTATGACCAGTTATTCATTTCTGAACCAAGAAAAAAGCAAGTCATTCACCCGATCTGATGGATTTCCACAGCATAAGTCGCGACCTCGGGATGAGGCCGTACATAGCGTGACTGCCAGTACGTATACAGTAGGTATCTCGGCTTGTCCCTGGCAATGGCCCCAGGGGAGTGTTCTGATTGGACCTGGGCGACTGTGCTAATACCGAACCAACGGGCCTAGCACTCCTGAACTTGCGTTGCATCATGATTTCGTTCCAGTCCCTTGCTTGATTGACCAAACCAGAACGTGGTAACCTGTAACCTCAGAGCAGCAATTCATTCATTCCCCTTGCCGTCTTCCGTTTACCCACCTGTTTTCGGTTTTGCTGGCCTCTTGCATCCTCCACAATTCATCATCTTCGAGGTGATCCAATGTACCTGCCGATATCCTCCCGATCGGGTGCAGATGCAAGTGCGCGAAAGCCTGATCGATCGATCGACGCAAGCGAGCTAACCTAGCTGTTTTCTGATCGCGAACTTATTGTCTTGTCCCGTCCCGTCCCATGCGCGCAATGCGGCGGCGTCAGCTGCTTGGGATCGGCAGTGTTGCCTTCCTACTTATCTGCATCGCAAGCCTCGTCCGCCGCCTAGGCACCAACACGGACCTCTTAGACGGCACTCTCGACACCCCTCGAGCTCATGCGGCCGCCGACAGTTCTAAGCAGCCCAGCAAAGGCAACCACCAAAAGGATGGGTCATCTCCGTCCTTGAGTTCGGGTTCCAACTTCAAATACAAGACCGCGCCCGTGGGGGTCCATCCCATCCAATTGCTCGTGGCCGAAGCGGAGAATGAACTCGGAGCCACAAAGGCTAGGCAATCTAAGACCTTGCAGCAAGCCGTTACCGAGTACCGTCGACGTTACGGCATCCCTCCTCCGCCGAACTTCAACAAGTGGTTTGAGTTTGCGCAAGCGAAAGGCGTTCAGCTCGTCGATGAATTCGACATGATCTACGAATCCATAACCCCTTTCTGGGGACTCAAGCCTTCGACGATACGAGAGCGAGCTGCCGAGGCTCTGGGATTCAACAATGCACTGCTTGGCATACAAATTCGCAACGGTAGGATCACGCACATAGATGGCGGAGCAGACTGGCAACGAGAAGCGACTGCTGGCATGATGGGGAAATTTCTCAAGTGGCTGCCCGACATGGACCTCTGTTTTAACTTGCACGACGAGTCGAGAGTCGTGGTGCCCCACGATGATATGGCCAGACTGGTCCAAAAGGCTAAGGAAGTTAATATGCCTGCAGCCAACATACCAAGCCCGAAGAACGCTTTTACGGAGAAGCCCAAGGGCCTCAATGATGGAATAAGGTTTGAAGAAAGCAAGCTAACACGCTTTAACGTCTTTGCCCACCAGCCAACATGGACACATTCAAGAATGTCCTGTCCACCCAACAGTCCTTCGAGAGCACTTGAAGAAGATGAGAGGAATGATGATATTTCAAGATATGGGTTGAGCGAGCTAGGCTTCGTCTATAACGTGTCAGCCATGTCGGACATCTGCTATTCTCCGAGCCTGAGCTCTACGTTTGGTTTTTTGATCGTCCTAACGCGTACAACGTCGTCCATGATCTCTTCCCGATTTTCTCTCAGTCCAAGATCTCTTCATACGCGGACATCCTCTACCCATCGCCGTGGTACTGGTACGAGAAGGTCCATTACGATGAGTCGCAGGATATGGAATGGGATCAGAAGAAGGACAGGTTCTACTGGCGCGGGTCGACAACGGGTGGATTTAGTAGGAACGGGGGCTGGCGACGCCAACACCGGCAGCGGTTCGTGCAGAAGATCAACGCCGTCGATAGCGCCAAGGTGATGGACAATGCGGGGAGCGCGAGACACGAAAAGTGGGAGACACAGATTGTTCCCCGGGGCGATTATAGACATTTGATTGATGTCTATTTCTCCGGCGTGGGACAGTGTGACCCGGGGGATTGCGTTGCACAGAAAGAATTCTTCAACATCCGGGGCCACGCCGAGCAGCACGACGCGTGGGGCTACAAATACCTCCTCGACATAGATGGGAACGCCTTTAGTGGTCGGTTCTATGCCTTCCTGAGGAGCAAGAGCCTCGCGTACAAGTGGGCTATCTTTCGAGAATGGCACCTCGAGTGGCTCAAGCCGTGGGCCCATTACATCCCGCTCAGCCTGCAGGGCGACGACTGGCTCGAGGCCGTCAGGTACTTTGCGGATAGAGACGAAGGAAAGAAGGAGGCAGAGCGCCTCGCGAACCAGCAGAGGGACTGGGCTGATAAGGTGCTCAGACACGAAGACATGGAGGTTTGGTTCTTCCGGTTGCTTTTAGAGTATGTTATTTGTCATGGTCTCTCTCCCCTCTTCTTGGTGGCTGTGCTGTTAATACGGGATGCAGATACGGCCGAGTAATAGATGACGAGAGGGCCACCATTGGTTACACTGTCGGCGCACCAGGACCAAAAATCCGTCCCAGCAAGGAAAAGGACGTGAATGAACGGATTATAATGGATGGATAATAGTATTGACATATGTCCCCTATACCCCATGATCACGGCCTATCTATGGCGTGCAGCAATGCATTTGTGTGTATATATATTTGTATGGTCAAAAAAGTGGCGGCGGTTCCCTTTTCTTGTTGTACATTTACATACAGTCTACGGGAGATAACATCTGACACGGATGACATCTGGGCATTGCATCAACAGGGCCATTAAGGACTATGGTACCTGGTATACATGGTTGGCGATGCGGGATTGGCAGCAGTGTACATACGAGGTAGGCCTGCCGGGTGTAATAATCTTGATAATGATAAAGTTGAAGATACCTCCTGCATGATAGATCTGAGGAATGTAAGAAACAGCTAACAAGTCTTAGCTATAGAATTGTCATAGAAGTGTTCTTTCTGTATGACATGGTGAAGGTTCAACCTAAGCAGGTGTTTGTTACGGACGGGACCGTTAAAACTACCTGGCTACCTACCCCACCATCAACTGCCTGCACATGTGGTAGGCCACTAATACATGCTGTACCATGTACAGTACAGTAGGTAGGTACGGAGCTGCAGGTGGCCTTAAGCCCCACATTTAGCCGTTAGAATACCATCAAGGTTATCGATTACCTTTCCTCTCTCCAAACATTCCGACTTACCATGTTCAGCTACAACGCGTCAATTGATCTCTTGCTAGGTCCCTCTAGCCAACAACTTAAGCCTCTTTAGAATAGTCAACCATACGTGAACTGATTGAGACCACTAAAGGCCCTTTCGAAGGCGACCAGTTCCTCCAACCATGGCTTCAACGCCAATGGACCTCGACCACGTCGAATCTGCATCGCCGGCTAATGGAACACCCTCCCTCTACATTGCGCGGACGCTGGCTAACAACCTCCCGAGCACATCGGCTGTGCCAGACATAGTCGCAAACTTCAGGCCAACTAAGGTACTATGCGTCCCTCGCTCACAGATCATCTCCCGGCTCATTCAAGGTTCGGCGTGTTGTTGCTGCCCAAGTAGCAGTCCACCATGGCGCGCTATGTCGCGCCTTCGCGCCAGCCGGATACTGTTGTGATTCAGCGCCGCTAAAATAAACACCTTACTCCCTATACAACTGCTAACTCCTCACAGCTTTTCAAGCGCGACGAAGCAAAAAGACGGCCGCTCACAACCCTCCGTCCTTAGTCTCGACTACGATGACCCCGGCGAGCTGCTGATGACTTCCGAGAGCGACGAAGCTATACAAATCTACAAGATTCGAGAAGGACGGCACGATAGACAATTACTCAGCAAGAAGTATGGCGTAAAACTGGCCAAGTTCACGCGGAATAGCTCAAGCATTATATACGCGAGCACCAAGCAGAATGGTAATACTATGATGCCTTTGTACAGCGCCTTTGTTGAGGGCAATGCTGACTCATGGTCACATACAGATGCAATCCGATACTTAACAACACATGACAATGCGTTCATAAGATATTTCGAAGGCCACGAGGGCGCCGTCACAAACCTAGCTATGCATCCTGGTAGCGATGATTTCATATCGTGTAGCAAGGACAACACGGTGCGGTTATGGAATACGGGGACCAAGAATGCAACGGGCGTGCTGCACCTGAATACACCCTATCTGTCTGCCTTCGACCCTAGCGGACAGGTCTTCGCTGTTGGTTCACCATCGGCCGGGCACGTTTTAATTTACGACCATCGTAATTTCGACAAAGCCCCGGTTAACATGTTTGATATCGTCGAGTCGTGTGCGTCGGTCGATACTGATCAACTAATGAAAGGCTGGACGAAACTAGAGTTCTCCAATGATGGGAAATCAATATTACTAGGCACAAAGGGCGGAGGGCACTTTCTTCTGGATTCTTTCAAAGGGCATCTCAAGGCATATCTGCAGAAACCCGAAGGCCGGACAAGTCGAGTAGCACCTGGCGAGGATGCTACCACGAATGGCGGATGGAACGGCACCAACGTCGAAAGCAGCGGAGATTGCTGCTTCACTCCCGATGGCAGATTTGTCATTGGCGGCACTAAGCAGGGTGTTGTTGTTTGGGACACTCTTGCGCACGTAGAAGAGAACAAGGTACTATCACCAACTCACACGATCGAGGACCCAAGACAGGCGGCAGTGGTAGCATTCAACCCACGCTTCAATTTCTTTGCGACAGCGGATCAAGAAGTGCTATTTTGGCTGCCGGATCCACACGCCTAGGAGGCGTATGTTGCAAATGAGGAGGATGCTGAGGTCTTGCCGGGTGCGGATGCGAATTCTCTGTGTTGATGAAATTGTACGATGATGAAAACGAGCAAGTTTGTGCTCGAGATTGTACTCTGATAAACCTAAAAGATGAGATACCCCCGGTGTTATTTCCGGCGTCTAAGAAAAGGCTAGATGGAGACAAGGATACTATCGTATTCTATTATTATATTGCTAATAAAGAGCTATATTGAAGTGAAAGATTAATCTCAAGTGCTCAGTGTGTCTACAGCACCTGAGGATGTCTTGCCCCGCGATTTAAGCTCCGAGCTCCTCTAAGTACTGTACCTACCCACACACAGTCTGAAGCATGCCCCACCCTGCATCGCTGCTCCCGCACCCAGACCGACCGTACTAAAATTCAAGAACGGAGCTGGGCAGGAGCCACGACCACTCTTTCCCGTCATATCACGACAACTGGGGAACATCGTGCATTTTAATCAATTACGGAAGTAATCGTGATCGAAACACCACCTGGATCAACGCGAATTCGTTTTTGAGGACAGACCGTGAACTGGAAACGGGACGAACCAGCGAGGAGAGAAGATAAAGACGACCTGAGAAAGATACCTATACCCGAACACTCAACCCGCCGCGACAATACGAGACAGGACGAGACGAAAGAAACATGCCCTACTACGAGACGAGCCAGGAATGGCTGCGGCAGTCGGCGCTGCTACTAGAGGCGCGGCCGAGCACCGTACGTTCACGTCCTCCTCATACTCGTCCTCTTCCTCTTCCTCTTCCGCCCGCGACATCACATTACATTACATTCTCAAGATATCACCTCCATCCCCTCGCCCTCGCAGCCCACTAACCAACGCTCCAGACGCGCATAACAACAACATACCACCTAACAGACAAGACGGGCACATCGAAGAAGCGGCAAAAGCGGCGCCAACAACCACAACAAGAATCCCCCTCCTCCTCCACAACAACAACACCACCATCCACGACCCCGACTCCGCGCGCCTCCCTGACACTCAAGACATATGATCCGCACTCAGGCACCTGCCTGAAGTACCGCACGACTAAGGCAGCCGAGGTGTCTCGCCTGATCCTGTCGCTAGGCCAACTAGGCCGTAGGATGGCCGCGCTACCTCTGCCCGCCGATGCCGACGCCGTTATGGTCGATGCCGGCGCGGACGAGGTCGGGACGCCTAGTGTCGAGAAGACCGAGGGAAGCGGGGTCGCTGCGAAAGGACAGGTACAGCAGACGCCGGCACAAGGACAGCAGCAGGCGGGAGGCGGAGGCGGTGGCGGTGGAAAGGGGAAGAAGAAGCGAGGCAAGAAATAAGGGAATAAGACGACGTGAGTCGTTAGAGTGAGTTGATGTTGAAACTGCACACATAAAGAGAGCATATCTTGATACATGTCACAACAAAGCTCTAGACCAGGCGCGTAGAAACGGCCAGAGCATATTCACAAGCATTCCAAACAACAAGAGATCATATCAAAAATAAAGTCAGGTTCCAAACGTCGTCTTTCGCATTAAGAGCTTGTAGGCGAGTCGTCCAGGACTAGCTATAGCTACACTTCCCCCCTTCGCCCTCAGTTTCATTTCATGCCCAATGCAATTCACAACCGCAGTCCCAGGTTCATTTCATTTATACAACCACCCTTGCGGAATTCCAGAGGCCCCGAGGCCAAGAACAAGTTAAAACCCAACGAGGGCCACCAGCAATAAACACCATGAACGCCGTTCCCGAGCTTTGCAATGCCCCCTGCCAACCGATGATCATGGACACAAAAGGAGAAAAAAGGTGCTATAGAAGAACAACACCGCCGGATTGCTCGCCATGCCTCTTGCTCTATGGTCTAATGCCACGGGAAATGGAGGTGAGGAAGACTCCGTACGAAACGAAGTTCAATATACATAGTGAGGCAGGCGTGATGGTATTATAAGAGAACAAAGAAGGGGTATCATGAGAAGGTAGTGAGAAGCCTCACTTTTGAAGTAGACAATAAGCGAGACGCTTAGAAGTCATCATCGAAAGTGAAGTCGCCGCCATTCTCGCCCGTGCTCTCAGTAGTAGACTCTGATGTAGTCTCGGTGGGGACGTTCTTCTTGGTGCTAGCCATAACACCAGCCTTCTGGTATTCACCAACACGCTTCTCGAAGAAGTTGGTCTTGCCGCCGAGCGAGATGTTCTCCATGAAGTCGAAAGGGTTGGTGGCCCGGTAGACCTTCTCATTGCCCAAGGCGACGAGCAGACGGTCGGCTACGAACTCAATGTACTGCTTCATGAGGTTGGCGTTCATGCCAAGCAGACCGCAAGGCAGTGCCTCTGTGAGGAATTCCTGCTCAATCCTGACAGCATCAACGATGACTGCTTCGACAACATCCTTGCTGGGTCGGTTCTTCAAGTGTGAGAATAACAGGCAGGCGAAGTCAGTGTGGAGACCCTCGTCACGAGAGATGAGCTCGTTAGAGAAGGTCAGACCAGGCATGAGACCACGCTTCTTGAGCCAGAAGATAGAGGCAAAGGCACCGCTGAAGAAGATGCCTTCGACTGCCGCAAAGGCGATCAGACGCTGAGCGAAAGTAGAGTTACGGTCGCTGATCCACTTCAGAGCCCAATCGGCCTTCTTGCGAATGGCAGGGACTAGAGATAAGGTTAGCATTGACGTTTGTCACTTAAACTCAATTGGCAGACATACTGGTGTCAATAGCATTGAAGAGGTGGGTCCTCTGCGAAGGCTCCTTGATGTAGGTGTCAATGAGCAGAGAGTATGTCTCGGAGTGGATGTTCTCCATCATAATCTGGAAACCGTAGAAGCATCGAGCTTCGGGGATCTGAACCTCGCCGCTGAAACGCTCAACCAGGTTCTCGTTGACAATTCCGTCGGAGGCGGCAAAGAAAGCCAGAATGTGTGAGATGAAGTATTTCTCATCCTCGTTGATTCTGTTGTTCCAGTCGTGTAGATCCTTGGATAGATCAATCTCCTCAGCAGTCCAGAATGAGGCTTCGGCTTTCTTGTACATTTGCCAGATCTATATCGCAAAATGGATGGTTAGCCCCATGTCGCGTTAAAAAACCACTTAACGCGTGAAAGACGCGTCACTTACCTCATGGTACTTAATAGGGAACAGGACGAAGCGATGTGGGTTCTCTTGCAGGAGGGGCTCATCGGCCTCTTCGGGGTTGATACCAGAAGCCACAACAGCCTTTGGCTCTTCCTTGGGCTTCTCTGGTGTTGTGGTTGTGGGCTTGTGGGCATCGATCTGGTTGGCGAGAGTATGGACGTCGGCGTCGAAAGGCGCGTTCTCTTTGCTAGAAGCAGCAAAGTCTAGCTTCTTGACGGGAGATTCCATCTTGAAGGACTCAATTGCCGAGGCAGCCTGTGAGAAGAGCGTGTTAGCTTCCAGGATAGACAAGCGAATACGGGCGCAGGGGCAACGTCATGTACCTTCTTGGAGGGAGTGATCTCGGTTGCCATTGTATATGATGAGAGATGATGATTAGAATGCAGATAAAGGTACAGAAGACAAAGGCCGATTGATTGAGTTGGTGACCGAAAGTAGTAGTATTTTACGCGTAAAGTGTTTTGTAGAGGTGGTCAGGTGAGTGGTGGTGATTGAGGCAATGTAGAATTTGAAGCGTGTCCGTGTCCTGGGGAGCCAACCTTTTAAGCAGCATCTCGCGCCAAGTCACGTGGGCTAAAATCACTTAAATCACCCCCTTCACTCTGTGTCAATGGCTAGTTAATGGCTATTAACGCGCTACAATTGAGCCCCGCCACTACGAACTGGCCCCTGTGAACGCGTTTTCAGTGCCCCGCTATCACATTTTCACGCGTCGACAGGGGTCTGCGGGGACCACAGGGAGGTTGCAACTCCAGCCTCGCCCTTAAGCCTTACCCTATCTGTCTTTTATGTGTCACCATAACCTTCAGCCCTTCGGCTCAAGACCTGGTTTGACAGACCTGATTTGACAGACCTGATAGGCCTAATGATGCATCAAGATTATCAGATCAGATTATCAACACGGATCGGAAATTAGACTACCTACCTAAGTGACCAGCCTTTTCTTCCTCCCAGCTGTTCTAGGTCTAAGCAAATTGGCGCATCATGGGTATCACAACTATTTCAACGCGCATTGAGACCCCTTGTGTGGCAACAACCGACAACACATTGCATGTCCTACCTACATTTATATATGTATGTCCTACTGTACGGAGTACATTATAATAATAATAGACTGTTTGCCCAGGCCCCACCCAAGTCGCCGTGTTAAATGCAAGGCTACCTCATACAGGGATGCACATGTCAATCCACATTCAAGTGTCAAGATTATCAAATAGAGAGAACTGTGTTTGTTTAATTTGATTGCTAACTGCGTTAGCCATTACAGAATTACCTACATGTTGAATCTAATATTCATGTCTTGTATTCTTTGAATCCCATTCCAACTGAATGGCATCTTAGCGCCTGCCAACTGAACTCAAAAACCAATACCTTCAGCCCTTTGGTAATACACCGTCTCATATTGCTCAATTGTGACCGTCATACACGCCCATACCTCGAATACCTAACCGAAATGCTTCCAAGTTACGCCACGCGGTCGTTAGTAAAGATTACAATAGCAGCTTTTAATGACGCAGCCCCTCCAACCAACGATCACGCCCCGACTAGCCTAGGTCCGCTGACTTTGGTTGACAGGGGGAACCCCGGTCTCAACATCGGTAGGCCGAGACTTTTTGCGACCAAAGCCAAAGAAACCTCCGCTCGATCTGGCCTGCTGGTCATCGTGGACTCCTGCCGGGGCGGGTTGCGACGGGGCAGACTGCACCGATGCAACACCACTTGTTTGGGGAGCATGCTGGCTTGGCGATTTGCCAGTAGCTTCTTGATTTGCACGTGGAGGGTGCGACACGCCTGGGGACTCTGTGTGAAGGCGATCGAACTCGACCGGGTCGCTGGGATCACTAGCAGGAACAGGCTGGCCACTAGCGCGGAGATTCTTCTTGCCCTTTTGCCGAAGATGCTCCTCTAAAGCGGCTGCGTTTCGTGTATTGGCAAGGATTAGGGCATCGGCGATGTCACCGACGAAAGGTATCAATCCAATAATCAAGTCCACAAGTAGCCAGAAGTGCATGCTGAGACGCAGCCCCAAGGGTAGGCCGCCTTCCACCTGCTTGGCTGTGCGGATAACAAGCAGTCCGAGGAGTGTATCCGCGAAATCTCCGAATCTAAAACAGAAAAATCAGTTGGTCAACGGACACCAAAGGATACTGACGAGATGACGCACATGGGAAAGAGAGCGATGAGGCTACCCCAACCGAACTTGATGCCCAGGAAGCTGCCGAAAGCCATATCTAGGCGGTAGGCCCTTCTCTTCACCTTGTTCAGGACCTCTGCATCGTGAGCAGAGATACCGGGCGGTACGGCTTTGCGAACCTTTTTGAATTTGCCGTTCGGAGTGCCGTTAAGCCTTGTTGCCGGAACCTGTTCAAAGTAGGGATCCTATATAGCGAGTTAATATCTGACCTACAATATAAGGCATGGCCAAGTGCCCAACGTTGGGTACGCATTCCAAAGGTGGGAATACTTGCATCCACTCCAAACTTATTCTCAAGTCTCTCCTTAAGAATCTTATCTTGAATAAGCTTTCCCCCAATCCACTTGGCAATATAACTCCCCATGATGGCCGAATGGGCGATACAACAGTGTTGAGAGAACCCGTAGAGAAGGTCGGGAAATGGTGTTGAGTTGAATTTAGGAGGTATGGCTGGAAATCCAGAGGGGCTAATAAAGCTCCAGAACGCAGCTGCAATCCGTACGCCCAATGCCAAGCGGTTTCAGATTGCATCAAGCAGAACCAGAGACCTCACTATGACTTTGGGTGCGTAATGAATATACTGCTCCAGACACGTCAACATATGGCTACCTTAGGTAGGTATTGGTAAGTAGGTAATTAATATAGGTAGCTGCCAAAAGCTTGGAAATGACGGTATGTGCCTATGATGTCATGCGCAGCAGCTGTGGCCCTGTAACGCGCAAACATACTTACTTTGTTAGGTAGTAGCTAGGGTAGCGATAGCCAATAATAAGGGTACCTGGCCCTCTCGCCTCTAATCGAGTTCTATTGCATTGCCTTCGGCCAAGAAGTTCGCCATTCATCCTAAGTGATTATGATTATCTACCTTGTGTACATAGTAGGGAGCTACCTACATACATAAGGGAATTAGTGTACGACTTTCTAACATGCTGTAATAGGGCTGATTTAGTTGTTAGAGGGTTAGATTGCAACAATGCTATTTACTTACTCGTGCACTATCTACCTACATAGGTAGCCACCAATATATTAATCAACTCAGCCAGCGCTATGTGTTGCGCATTTTCTATAGTGAAGAGGAACTACCTACCTACCTAGTCTAGCGCCCCTGGTGTCATCCACGCTTTATGAAAAGAGCTCGACCTTCACATCTTCGACACCTAATCACGCATTTCAATCACTCTTCTCGAGTTTCCTGTTGCGCCCCATGCATAACCTGGCACGCGCTGTTTCGAGAAGCAGCTTGCCATCCAAAACATATCCCCTCCACCCTACTCGTGGCAAGCCTCACTCCCAAGATTCAACGAGATCAAGAGCTAATCTTCGGATATCCGCAGATGCTTTAGTAAGAAAAAAATTTTACGGGGTTTGAACACCGCATCGAGTATTTAACGAGAGAAGTGAACAATACCGAAGTAGTTGCGTTTCGGGGTCTATTACCCCAAACACCGCGGAAGTCTAGATAATACCTTATCTAAGCGCTACTTTGCTTACCAATTCCGTTTCCACGATGTGGTGGTATGTGCATCATCGTGATGAAGTTGCTATGTACGAAATTCATATAAAATGGTGAAAGTAAACCGGTATTTCACATTAGTATGCTAGTACTCATTGGAACTCGTTGGACATTATACCATCTAGTATTCTACACAACAAGAAATTATGTCTTCTACTACACCAGCTGCTTCGCCAGATGATATTGCCAGGCATGGATGGACGGCCGTCCCAACAGATGCGAATGTTATTTTTAACAAGAAACCTATAGCCAAGCCATCAATACTGAAAGTTACTGATATACAATTCCCGGCTGATGACCCTGTGGTGGCCGAAGTGCAACGATATGCGAAGGAACATCTTACGGAGCAGACATACAATCATTCGATGCGCGTGTACCATTGGGGTAATACTATTACATGAGGCCTGTACGGGCATATTTACGTATGTACTTACTTACAATTATCACAGGCTATTCGATCATCAAAGATCAGTTTCCGGAGCACGGTAGTAAATTGTCCATGTCTACGTGGGCGCTGGCCTGTCTACTCCACGACATTGGTACCACGGATAAGAACTTGCGCGCGACGCTACTATCTTTCGAGTTCTACGGCGGCATCCTTGCTCTGAGCCTTACGCAGAAATATGGCGCATCAACGGCGCAAGCAGAAGCTGTTGCTGAGGCCATCATCCGGCACCAGGATCTAGGAACTGTCGGGACCATAACGTTCTTAGGACAGGTGATCCAGCTCGCCACGATATACGATAATATGGGTGGCAATCCCGGGCTAATCGATGAGGCGACTCGGTTAGATGTCAACAGGGCGTTTCCGCGCAAGGGCTGGAGTGGATGCTTTGCTAAAACCATTAGGGAAGAGAATGGCTTGAAGCCGTGGGCGCATACTACTCATCTTGGCGAGGAAGATTTCCCGGGAGGGGTGAAGAATAACAGTCTGATGGCAGACGTAGACAATTGGGGATTGTGAAAAGTTCTGTACGTATGGTGGATAATGTTAAAAATGATAACAACAAGGGTTGAGGCATTATCAATCAAGCAACTGATATCTGAGTTTATCATCTATTCAGTACTGTTACATGCTATAATATAGAATGAAGTAGTTGAATCTACTGCTCAGGTAAGAAGCGGACTACCTAACGTACCTACCAATAGAATAATAAAATTACCGAAAAGTGGCAAAACTTGGAATAGTCGTACCGTGGATCGAACACGGAACCTTCTCGGGACTTTGAACACATCAATGTGAACGAGAAATCATAACCATTAGAACATACGACTGGTTCTGATGGGAAGTGGGGTTTTCTCAGTGTCTATATAGTCCGTAGGAAGACCTTCAGTATTAGGAATGTGATAGGTAGATGGAGTGAACCTATTCCAAGTTTGGCTAAGGTGCGTGGATTTCATTATGGATAATACCAGATTGCTGAGAGCAGTGGTTTGATTGGCCAACGATCACAAAGTATTTATTTCCCTTTTAGATCGCTGATGTAACTAAGTACTCGTTAGCGGAGAGAAGGCTCCGTCAAGCTCCGTCAATTACATCAGCACTCTGTCATCAGCATTGACAAAAGGTAAAGTTATCAGAGCTTCACCCGAAATTCTTTGTCCGTTGTATGGTAGGTTAAGGCTGATCCTGGCCACAATTTCCCACATGTTTGCCAAACGCGATCCATCGAAATACCTACCTAGGTAAGCAACATGGACTATTGGGACGAGTGCCGTAATCCGAGTGACGTCAAGTATGTTAGACAAGTCACGTAATTACTATGTAGAAGGCGTTACAATGACAGGGCAGTAAACAGGAAGGAATGAGTATCCTGTTTTCTAATCACATTCCGTCTTACACCTTCCTGAACTCCTTGGCTCATTTGAACAATTCTCGTAACTATCATCACAGCAAATCCCCGTGTCTTAGCTGCCAATGTCTGCTGTAGATAAAGTCAAGAACATGATTTCCGGCGAGAAGGGGCGAAAGATCGCTCAACTGGATTCGGTCACCCAGACCGTTTCCAAAGATGACCGCATCACCACCGACTTTGGAGTAAAGCAACAGACTGCTGATGAGTGGCTTAGAGTGAATCGGGATGACCAGATTGGACCCATGCTACTGGAGGACAGTTATGCACGAGAACGAGTATACGCAGCGTCTCCGTCTGTATCTGTTCGGACCCAGACTAACTAAACTAGATTCACAGATTTGACCACGAGAGGATTCCGGAGCGAGTCGTCCATGCGCGAGGTGCTGGCGCTTTCGGTAACTTTAGATTATTCGAGAGCGCAGAAGACGTGACGTTCGCCCCTGTCTTAACGGACACTTCGAGGGAGACACCCGTTTTCGTTCGATTCTCTACAGTTCAGGGGTCGAGGGGCAGTGCCGACACTGTTCGTGATGTTAGAGGTTTCGCAGTCAAATTCTATACCCAAGAAGGAAATTGGGATATAGTTGGAAATAACATCCCCGTTTTCTGTCAGTATACATACAGTCTTATCTTGGTGCTTCTTCTCCGTGATAAAATAGCAGTCCTCTCCATGGGAATAATGTGCCCTCTACCAGTGACTTGATAAATCTGTCTGACTAACAAATAAATAGTTATCCAAGACGCAATCAAATTTCCGGATTTTGTTCACGCAGTCAAGGTATGCCCATTTCCCTCGTGGCAACTTTAGAGTACAAGTTATCCTTTTGAGGCCAAGACCACGATGCTGACTGCGAGTATTCTAGCCGGAGCCTCATAACGAGGTTCCCCAGGGTCAAAGTGCACACAACAACTTCGTGAGAAACCATTTTCTTCTTCTTTTGGCAATTTTTAGTTCCTTCGCGCCCGGACGGTATCTCAAAGTTCCTAAAACCCTCGCAAATAATGCTTAAAATAGCAATAACTGATTGCGAGTTTTTCTAGTGGGATTTCGTGTACCTACACGAAGAAGCGACACATATGTATATGTGGGCAATGTCTGACCGAGCAATACCACGCTCATTCCGGATGATGCAGGGGTTTGGAGTCAATACATTCACACTCATCAACAAGAATGGCGAGCGTCACTTCGTCAAATTCCACTTCACACCAGAACTTGGTGTCCATTCATTAGTGTGGGATGAAGCCTTGAAGCTGGCTGGCCAGGACCCGGACTTTCACAGGAAGGATCTGGGGGAAGCCATCGAAAACGGCGCGTATCCGAAGTGGAAATTCGGCATTCAAACGATTCCGGAATCGAAGGAGCATGATTTTGATTTCGACATCTTAGATGCCACTAAAGTTTGGCCTGAAGACCTCATTCCTGTTCGCTATATCGGGGAGCTGGAGCTCAATCGCAATGTCGATGAATACTTCCCACAAACCGAGCAAGTTGCATTCTGCACTGCCCATATGGTGCCTGGCATTGCTCACTCAGACGACCCTTTACTTCAGGGCCGCAGCTTCAGCTACTTTGACACCCAACTATCGCGTCTAGGTGTTAACTGGCAGGAACTACCAATCAACCGGCCGGTCTGCCCAGTCATGAATTTCAACCGTGACGGCCAAGGACGCCACACTATCACAAAGGGAACAGTCAATTATTGGCCCAACAGGTTTGAGGTCCGCCCCCCAGCAACAACTGCCCAAGAAGGAGCGTATTATGACCCTCCTCAAATCGTGGCAGGCATCAAGGCTCGAACCAAGAGCGCCAAATTCAGGGAGCACTATAATCAAGCACAGCTATTTTACAACAGCCTAAGTCCCCCGGAGAAAAGTCATGTCGCGGCGGCCTTTGCCTTCGAATTGGACCATTGCGACGATCCTATCGTATACGAACGCATGTCTCAGCGATTGGCCGACATCGACCTGAAACTAGCACAGAGTGTGGCAGAGTTAGTTAGCGGTACGAAGCCATCAAAGGCAACGAGAATCAATCATGGGAAGAAGGCTAAAAACCTCAGTCAAACCGAGATTCAGCCTAGCAACCCTACAATAGCTACTCGCCGCATTGCTATCATCATTGCCGATGGCTTTGACGGCACTGTTTACGACACTCTCATAACCACTCTTAAGGCCTCAAGCGCCTTGCCATTTACCATCGCTCCTAGACGATCAGAGATCTTCCCGGCGGGCGTAGAAAACAAGCCTGGCAATGGTGTTCAGCCCGACCACCACCTCGAGGGTATGCGCTCTACTATGTTCGACGCGATTTTTGTACCAGGAGGCGCAGACTCAGTTAAGACACTTCAGAAGAGCGGCCGAGCCATACACTGGCTCCGCGAAGCGTTTGGCCATCTGAAGGCTATTGGTGCGACTGGGGAGGCTGTTCAGTTGCTCGAACAGGCATTCGCCCTGCCTGAGGTCAAGACGTCTAACGACGACAAGACCGTCGAATCTTACGGCGTGGTGACGATTGGTAAAGTCTCACCCGACAGCTTGAAAAGTGCTGTGACTATCGCCAAGGAGGGCACCAGTTTCTTGCAGCAGTTCTGGTATCAGATTGCGCAACATAGGAATTTCGATAGGGAGATGGATGGGTTGAACTCCCAGATGGCATGTTAATGAAATGAGACTTGGGCGTATATATACCTTAACGAAATACGGCAGTTTGTACGGTATTTTCCTTACATTCACGAAAAAGTTTCTTCTCGACATCTCCAACTTGTTACAATTTCGTGGTTCTGATACCATGCTATGTCTCGGCAGGTCAGCTTACGGGATGGGCCGCAATAGGAAGTAGCCATGCGATTCTTTCTCCGTTCTCCGCATCTTGCCCTTATGTAGGTACTCCGTAAGTGATCAATTTGAAGCTAAGCGCCCGTATTATTTCAAATGTCGTAGACGAGATGCGCAGCGCTCGATTGGAATCGCCAAGCTAATTTGTGTTCCTGTGCCTGTGGCATGCATTAGTAGATGTTCCCTCGTCAGTTATTTTGTACTCTTATATATTGTATGTCTCGTATCAAGTGAGAATCTCGTTGCTACTTCGTGTCTTATACAGCGTTTATACCTTCTCTTTATTACTCTTGCTGTTCTATCTGACAGTCTACAACAATCGTGAACCTGCTGAACATATCACGAGAGACTCTTGTGTATTACTAACATTATGAAGGCTGGACAGTGGGACCCTGTAAGTGTCCCTTCGAACGACCGTCTACAATTACAAGAGTCAAGGAGGAATGGAAAAAAAAAAACTGAACTACTCCTTCCTCTACAAGCAAAACAAAAAGGTGGTGATCAAAGATGTGCCGATCCCGGAGCTGGCGAAGAACCAGCTCCTGGTGAAGATTAAGTCGGCGTCGCTCTGCCACTCGGACTTGATGAGCCTGGGCGCGGGATCACGGGGAGACGGTGACGATGGGCCACGAGGCGCGGGCGTCATCAAGAAGATCCATCCGTCGGCCGAGGAGAAAGGCTTTAAAGTCGGCGACGCCATCGGCTTCAATTACTTCATCAACGTCTGCTATGAGTGCGACGGCTGCCAGATCCATAACCAGCGCTGCGAGAACACGGACTTGCCCACGTGCCAGGGCTTCCACACCGATGGCTTCTTCCAGGAGTACGTCTTGGTGGATTACCATAACGCCGTCGTTCTGCCGCCGGAACTGGACGTCAGACGCGCCTCGCCGTTGTTTTGTGCTGGAATTACGGGTAAGCCGGCTCTCATAGATCTTCTCACTCAATTTGAGAACCAATGCTTCTTCATAGATGAGATAGTTAGTTAGATGACTAATCTGTTTAATACAGCTTTTAATGCCATCGATAGTTGCGAGCTGCAACCCGGCCAATGGCTGGCTATCGTAGGCTGCGGAGGACTAGGCCAGTATGCAGTGCAATACGCGAAGGCGATGGGGTACAAAGTGATCGGAGTAGACATCAGCGACGACTCGCTGGTATCCGCAACGGGCTACGGCGCAGACGCCGTCTTCAACTCGCGGACGCAAGCCGACACGTACGTGGACGAGATCAGGAAGCTAAGCACCAAGGGCGTGCACGCGGCGGCCGTGTTCTCTGGCGCCAACGCGGCGTATGACGGGGCCATCCCTTTGCTGCGCACCAACGGGTTGCTCATGGTCGTCGGCATTGCCCTACAGCCCCTGCAGATCAACACTCTGGATCTGATCACTGGGCGATACCGCATCAAGGCCGATAGCACTGGCGTCCCGCAGCGCATGCCCAAGGCCGTCGCGTTCACGGCAAAACATAATATCCAGCCCAATGTGGATTTTAGAAGGATCGAGGACTTGCCTGCTATGGTGGACGACATGAGGAATGGCAAGGCGATGCGTCGGCAGGTTGTTACATTTGATTAGAGAGACGATATGCTGGAAAGAGTCAGGTATCTAATCAATATGGTCCTATTGCCTCACCAGGAGCTGAGATCGTCACGCTTGCCAGCTAATCACGTCGTCGTTGGGCGAGAAACACATATAGTGATATGTTCATGTAGAGAAAGTAGCCTGTTCTGTCTGCTTACGCATAGTGGCGTAACCTGGCTGTCTTGAATCCGAGTGAATTCGAGGGATAATTCGATGATTCAGCGGCCAGCCGTCAACCCCCAGAGCCCACAAGCCGAGAGAAGGCCGGAGCTTACGAGTCGGAAAGCGGCAAATCGCGGGTTTCCCTCCTTCCAGACGACGTAGCTGTCGACCAATCCGCAGTAGGCCCCGGTGATTGCCAGGATGGTATCAACGACTTCCAATTGATTTCGGAAGTAGAAAAAGAATGTCAGGAAGCCGATGACAGTGGTCCGCGCGTTCCCGGCTTTAAATCCAGGTGCTACCGCCGGCGTATTGGCGATGCGCGGTGGAAGGCCGAAGTCTAGCATGGCGCCGGCCACATGCCGCCGAAGGTCATCGTAGAGGCGACAAGGAGCCCTGGAATGTGTCGGAGCTTGGGGGTGTCTAACATGGCTGGTCTAGAGATTTGTTGATACCTACATAAGGATAAATGATTGTTGGTGATGAATTGATGATGTGATATTGATTGAAAGTTGGATAGGTACTGGATTGGGCGGGGGGTGGTACCTACCTACGGTATCCTATACTTAACCTTCAATGTTTATATCGAGGTTCTAAAGCTTAGCGCACTTGCTGCTTTTGCTCAGGCTCAGCTCACCACCCAGCCATTTAACTGGGGGGGAACATGTATGAAAAAGTTATACACAAGGAACTAGTTCTACTAAGTAGTAACAGCATATATAATAAGAACATTGAAATAAGTGATTGGCCTAATTAGTTGTTTGTGACTAGAAAATTATGACAATAACGTCAATTCTTCTAGCTCTTAATGTGGCTGTGTATTAACAGTTTTATTGAACACAAGGCGGGAAATCGACATTTACAGGATGCTTCGTGTTAACATTGTGTTGTCTGTTAATATCTTATTTGTGTTGCTATATTAAGTCATGTATATTGTCACGCCGCTCTTCAACTTGTACCAAGTTATCTTTTCCACTTACCCCGTGGTCAGTGCTAAAATATACGATTATAAGAGGTTAATTAATTCATATATCCAAATATTGTATGCGGGTAGGTTAGTGCTCCTTATATGCCTGCGAATCCCTTCTTTAGAGGTGACCTATAATTTAGTACAATTGTTATACTAAGCTAAAGATCTATTTTAAGAACTAGGTTATATTAGAACTAAGTGCTAAAGTTTATAGTTTATAAGCTATATATTTATATATATAAATATAATAGAGCAAATAATAGTATAAAAATACTTATCTTTAAATAATTGTTTTTTAGTTAATAGGTTATTTTTTAAGTTGCTATATTATTTTTTTTTAAATAATTATTCTAGTTATTATTAACCCAATTTTTAATATTTTAATATTAAATACTATATTTATAACTTTATAAAAATATTCTAACTAATTATAAGTTTTTATTGCTTTTTTTTATATAATTAATTAATTTTATATTAAAAAATAAAATAAATATAGCTATAAAAATTTATTAATAAAAAGTTAAAAATGGCTATAATGTTAAATCTTGAAAAANNTAAAAATAAATAAATTATTTATTAAATATTTATAAATAATTATAAACAATAAAAATATTTGTTTTATTTAAACAAATAAATTTAAAATTATTGCTTTGCTTTGCTTGGTTAAATTATTTACAAGTTAAGTTAAGTATTACTTTGCTTGTGGTGAACGCTGAGCGAGATTTTAGCATCGTAGATTGGTATTGTCTTTACGAGTAGGAGTAAACCAGCTTGGACCGGTTCCATGAATTTCGAGTGAAACCCAAGACCAACATCAAGACGTTGAAAGCGAATGCTTCTATATTTCTGCACATTTTGGAGCACACTTTCAACTCGGCCAATTGAGTCTGTGGAACCCACGACCACCTGGCTCATCTGTGCATTGTAGCAAGCAATTTCGCAGCCCTCAACTTGTGACATGATTTCCTGTACAACTTCCACCGAGTCGTGCACACGCCAGCATAACCCCCCTTTCCTTAATCGTCTGGGCCATGAGGCGTGCCCTAGTTGCAATGATTCTGATCCCGTCACGGAGTGTCCATACTCCCGACACAACAAGAGCCGTTAATTCACCAAAGCTGTGGCCAATAGCCGCTGCAACTTTAAGGCCGCCATCCATCCAACATCTTGCGCATGCGTACTGTGCCGCGAATGTGGCCGTTTGGAGGACGATCAAGTCCGACATTGGCTCTGCGTTGAATATGGCAGGGATTATAGAGGGGAAACCAAATTCGTGAAGCAGCTGCTCACATGCATCGACATAGTGTCTCAACCGAGGGGAAGTATCGTAAAGAGTCCGATCGAGCATTACTGTCTGTTTAGTCTGGCCGGCAAACACAAGAACGAGAGGCTTTATGTGGGATGGGACTTCGGCAATCCTGTCGGTGCCCCTTAGCTGCTCCTTGACGGTAGACATGTCAGACGTTACTGTCATCCATCGAAACCTATGGCGCGCTCTTTTTTCTGATAAGGTATAGGCAAGGTTATCTATGCTGCATTTTCGACTGCTCAACGATGTTTCTAATTGGTTCATATATCGTAATAGGCTGTCTTGCGAGTGGGCGCTAAGTAATATCGGCAATGGCTGACCCTGATGTGGCGATGTATCATCAAGGCCAACATTATGGCGGTACTCGCAGCATATGATAGCAGCATTGCTTCCGGCTGCTCCGTAACTGTTGATGCAGGCTGCACGAGTAGGTGCTGACCACATCTCAACTGATTGCGCGATGGTCATCTTGTCTCCGACCAGGGGCGGGATCTTCGGATTCAGCTTCTTAAAATTTACGACGGGCGGGATAACCCCAGATTTCAGCATGCTCAATATCTTAAGAAGACTCGCAACGCCCGCAGCAGCTCCACAATGGCCGATATTGCCCTTAAGTGGCCCGATCTGTAAGCTAGAGAGCCTGTTGACTCCTCCAAAAACATGGCGAATGCTGGAAATCTCAATGGGATCACCTGTGAACACACGAAGTTAGCTCAATCTGATCGCAATATGCCTCGTCGCTGATGAGAGATATGCATATTACCCGCTTGTGTCCCTTCGCCATGTGCTTCCACGTATGAAATGTGGTCTGCCGTCATTCCTGAAATGCCGAGGACCTTCTCAAAGAGCTGTGTCTGAGCAGTTCGATCAGGTACGGTAATGGCGTTGGACAAGCCACATTGATTTGTCGCTGTGCCAGTAAGGACTCCCAATATCTGATCGCCGTCCCTTTCAGCATGGGTAAGTCGCTTAAGAACAACTATGCCGGCACCGTCCGCTCGACAATACCCATCCGCCGATGCATCAAACGGCTTGCATTGCCCAGTTGGACTAAGAAAGCCAGCCTCCCCAGGTCTAGATAGTTTGTAACGCCTGTGATAAGGTTAACACCACCTGCTATAGCCGTTAGACACTCGCCTCCCAGAATAGCCCTGCAAGCTCGATGAATCGCGACCAGAGAAGAAGAACAGGCAGTGTCGATAGTTTCAGCTGGCCCCCTCCACCCAAAGTAGTAGCTCAACCTGCCGGCTAAGAAGGCTCTAAGCGTTCCGGTAGAGGTGAATGCAGATGGGGGGTGACTACTCGTATTTTCGAGATACTCAACATTGCAACAACCAATAAAGCAGCCAACGTTGTCGTTAGATTGGCAATCATGCCTTCGTAAGTATCCGCTCGAGTCTAATGCTTCATACGCAACTTGGAGGAGAATGCGCTGCTGAGGATCCATATAAGAAGCTTCTTTGGATCCAATGCGAAAGAAACCATGGTCGAATTGGTCGACATTATTAACAAAATTGCCGTAAAACCCTCGATTGGCAACGTTTTCTCTGTTCCCAGCTAGGCGCGAGCTCAGGTTAATTCGTACCCGTTCCTGCCTTATACTTTCGCATCTAGATCTAGCATTTAGTAGCAATTCCCAAAGCTCATCGAGGTCATCTGCTCCGGGAAGACGACAATCCGCCCCAACCACAGCGATAGGGTCATCATTGAACTCATATCATTGAGCCTCGGCGTGCCTTAATAACCGTGAGACATCAATCTTGGTGATCGATAAATTAAACTGATGGAACGCGGACAGAGGAACGGTGTCCCCGAGCCCCAAACACGCGATACTATGAGTTTTGATTCCAGTACTCTTCATTTCCTCAGCCGCAGCTTCCAGTACTGTAAACCACTCACACCTCGCAGTGAGGATAGTGTAGATAGCTTCGTGAGTTAATGAGGGGGTTTCCAGACGTCTGCCAGTACGGTTTGAGTACATTGCGGATTGCAACTGATTAGCGCCAGGCAGTTGTAAAAACGGTACTTCGTCGCAAAGGGTGCAAATTTCTCTGGCAAGTTCCATATTTTCTGGATTATGTATTTTGCCTCGAAGGTCCATTTCTTGAACAATGAGTCCCTTGCTTCTGGCAAACGCACAGAGCTCCTTCAACGTCGAAACATCCCCAACAATGCTCAAGGTTCGCGGATCAGCCACGGCTGATATATAACACTGTTTTAGAATAAGTAAATTGAAACATCTTGTATGAAATGTAAGCTACTTACACCTGGAAACTGTGCTACTATTTCATCTCCTTCTCCTGGGGTACTCAGGCGGAGAACGATGCTTGTTGCTCCGGGAATATTTTCATCGTCACCAATCTCTTGATACAATCCGATTGCGAACGCGATTTGGAAGGCGGTTCCCGCGTTTTTAATGAGCTCATCCTCATCTTTGGAACAGGCAATGGCGTAGGCGGGTAAGAGGCCAGCGCAATACCCCTGAATGCCCCCACCTCTCCTTAGACTATCAACTAACGCTACGTGATTGCTGTTGGCGAGTTGAAGATATTGGAGATATTGTGTTAATTGAATGATCACAAGGAGCGGTAACGCTATGATCCCGGATCTGGATTCCAGTAGTGTCTTGGACTCTCCCTGGTCAATCCAAGCGTGGAACGCTTGTGCGTATCTCGGTCCCTGGCCTAAGGCAGCGATCTCAGCTTGTCGGCCTGCAACGATGCCTCGTGTTCTCTCTGCATTGCAAATATCCCGAGCCAGTCTCTGTAGACGTGTGTTAGATAGGAGGAATGTGCGAGCACTGTCCAAGCATTCTTTTGTTGGTCTCCTAGTATGAGGGCCGCATGCGAGCATCGAAAGTATAGCCATCATGTCACGCTCCTTCGTGTCAAACCCGACAATATCTCCGAGTCAATATGCAGAACTATTTCCGAAACAACACAAGATATCGCATAAAGCCCGAGTAAGAACACATTTGTGCATGCTATCGCCTGATTATCACGCGTGAGTTACAGCAAGTTTGTATCATAGCACGTGGAGCTGCGGGCAATCCCAGACCGAAATATTCATCTTGGCATTGGCTAATGTATTGACTCGTGACCCAACGAAGCCTCAAGCCTCGGGTCGGGCGATCGGCAGGCAACAATAGACACGGGCGCCCAGACCTCGGGACCCGGTCCCCGAATGAGAAACATCAGCAACATCCTGCATATAGCCAAGTTTTACTTGAAAGTGCCTCTGTCTTGAGATTATCGTATGGAATTGCTAGATAGCTCTTCCTGGCAAAATGGATTTCACACGGTCCTGGGTAATATCGATGCCTACCTGGGCTGACGCTCGGAATGTAGCAGTGCTAGGGGTGATCGGTATACTTCTTGTAAGTCATCACCTCGTATCTAGTGAAAACTATTGCTTATGGCATCTAGTTGGCTGTCTTTAATGCTATTTACTGTTTGTATTTCCATCCTCTCGCTAGATTCCCAGGACCTAAGCTGGCGGCAATGTCGCGACTTCCATTCTCCTTCTCCGCTGTGAATGGCACGACTTATAAGTGGCTGGATGAGCTACATGCTCAATATGGACCATTTGTTCGCATCTCGCCTGGGGAGCTGACTACCATCTCCCCCGGTGCTTGGAAGGATATTTATCTTACAAGACCGCAACTTATGAAGGATCCTTCTAGCCAGACTCCTCCGATGAAAGGCGCCCACTCGCTATTTACAGCCCATGGAGAGACTCACTCACGTATACGCCGTATATATGCAAACACCTTCACTGACAAAGCACTTAAAGAGCAGAGCGTACTCATCGAGTCACATGTCAATCTGTTTGTGCAACGGCTTCATCGAGAGATTGAAAAAAACAAGGACATTGAAATCGATATAGCACAGTATTATGGATACGTGACTCTGGACATCATCGCAGACCTTTCACTCGGGGAAAGCTTCCACAGTCTAGAGGGTGATAACGAGCACAATTGGATCTTAGGGGTCTTTCTAGGAGCAAAATTTGGGGCCGTTAGAATAGTCTCAGTCATTTTTACCCGTTAGATCGATTCTTTGGAGCCGTTTTCTTGAGGCTCACGGCCAAGCACAGGAAACGTAATTATGATCTAACGGAAGCGGCGATCAGCAAACACCTGGGCCTAGGGACTGCTGGCATTGGCAGATCCGATTTCATCTCTGCCGTAGTAGGGCATCTTGACGCGGGTGGTGACAAGGGGATCTCTAGCTAGAAGTTCAAGCCCTTGCAATGACAATAGCCGGCTGCCAACTGACCACCGTCGCACTCTCGACTATGACATATTATCTGCTATTGACGAATCCGAAAGCTTATGAACGACTACGCGACGAAATTCGAAGCTCATTCAAACAAGGAAAAGAAATAACTGTATCAACAATACAGCCCCCAGTCTATCTTTCAGCTATTATTAACAAAACGCTACGGCTCCATCATCCAACGCCAATTCATCTACCAAGGATCGTCCCCAAAGGTGGGCAGATTATAAGCTAACCGGGGGTCTCGCGGGCACTGCCCTCACGGGCACCCTACACTGTATAGAAATCACATACAAAATCAACAAAAGTAAGGCCACAACAAAAGTAAATTAAAAATCGGGTAAAATAGCTAAAAATAATAAGGTAATAAAATAAATTATATAAAAACCTAACAGATATATATATATTATTTTTTATATTTTCTTACTAACGTTAATTATTTTTTATTTATTAATTTAATTTCTTTTTCAATTTAAAATTTTGCTNTACTAACAGATCTATATATATTTTACTAGTAAATCTATTAGCACTATATAAAAAAAAAGTAAGTANAAAAAA
>NQIM01000258.1:0-57731 GCA_003426235.1 Xylaria polymorpha
AGCCATGACTCTGACGCTGCCGCCGACGCTGCCGCCGACGCCGACGTCGAACTGGCCATTTTGGTGAACCAAAGTTCTATATGATAAGCGTTCGATGAATTTTGCCTGTCTCCTAGGCGCTAAGATGGGGCCGGGTTGGATTACATTTCTTGTTTAGCAGACGAAGGTGACAAGTACATCAGAAGACAGAAGACAGAATACGCGATGCATATCAATTCCATGATACCTCAGTAATACACCTAGAAAGCATAGCGGATAAGGTCTTGTATAGAAAGCGTTCTCTCTTATGTACGTAAATAGCTCCTTCTTAGACTCATGGCGTCGGAATTCAGTCTCGGGGGAAATGGTTGGTATACTGGGATCCTATTCAACTAGAACCATTATAAGATAGTAATTATGTGTTGTTTCCTACTCGCTTGTCCCCTAGGCGCGAGAAGAGAGGCGAAATCCAAAAATTCGTTGGAAGTGTTTGATGACGACAGGTATAGAGTTCGTGAGGCCGCAATTACGATTCACATAGCACAGTTGATTACAAATGCATTGCTATTACAAACTGGCCGCCTATGTACCATAGTTCCATTGGAGTTCCTCGACCGACCAACCCGTCGATTACAGCAAGCCAAGCCGTCCGCACGTCCTGTCTTCCTACCCTGCCGTCAGCTCAGCCTCTCCACCACCCCTATAGTATATCATCATCTCAGAAGGAGAAACAAAGGGAGAGAGGAACGCCAGCCCATGCTACATATATTAGTTATGTATCGTAAAGATACAAAGACGTGACCCCAGAACAGCTGCGCGAACAATAGCGCGTATGTACCCCTCAGAATATGGCGGAAACAGATTATACAAGTGGTTATAATACCCCGCCCTTAAACGCCGGCTGCTATCCGTTGAAACGGGAACCTTTACAAACAGATTCTAGAGAACAACTCAGAGACAATCTGAGCTAAGAGGTTAGGAAACATCGTGGAGGAGCTCCACCAAGCGAAGAAGAGGGCGATGAAGGTAACCCTTGCAGCCACGCTTTACTCCCACATGTTAGGAACCGGATTACAGTCGGCGAGAAGACCTGGTGGGTGTCGGTTTGGTGGGTGTTGACGTGGCGGGTGTACTCTGCGGGGGAGTACGCTATACAGTCTCGATACCTTCGGCGTTCTTACTAAGCCACTTATACATCTCGGCAAACTTCTCTTCGAATGACTTCTGAAAACGCTCCGCGGCTGCCGACATGTCATGGGTTCGACCCCAATATGTGTAGCAATTCTCGAATATCTGTCTGATATCGAGCTCGAACTCTTCTGCGGTATTGTACTCGCCACGATCAACCTTTTTCTTGATAGTCCCAAGATCCATTGGCTTCTTGATCTTGTCGAAGTAGTTTGGAACACCATCCTCAACAGGCCTGACTGGTTCCTTAAAAGGTCCAACCAGTCTAGTCCAAAATCCTGTTAGGGTGAGATTAGCTTTCATTTCAGATTAGTTGGCAAAGTGTTCGGGGTGGGATTGGCGGACACTGGTGAAATCAGAACAAAAGAAATAGAACAAGAGGGAATTTCTAGTGGTCGGTTGGGTAAGGATACTACAGAATAGGGGGAACCGTTGTATTATTGGAGCAAATAATACTTACCAGGCCCAGACAGCATGCGGTTTAGCAAATCAGCACAGAAGATCAATTTCTGCTCTTGCGAAAATTGGCTCTCATCATTGACATTGATGCTGCTTCTTTTTGTTTGTGGGGTTTAGGGGCCGTGGGTACCGAGGGTCGTGGTGTTGCTTTCTTCACACGATGCAGCGGACCATCTGGGTGACGGTGCTTTGTTGATTTTGCTTCCCTCTCCTCACCTTCATGATCTAAATAGTGGACGTTCTTGTGCTGAGTAGAAGAGGGCGATGACGGTGGCTTCACCTGGATAACCGGTGTAGAGTTCAGATGGCTCATAGCTACCACCAGCTCGCTTAAAACCTCCTGGGGAAGAGATTTTGTAAACTCTGCACGAGACTCAGATGATCGAATATACTCGGCAGTCCACGACAGAAGTAAAGCACGGATGGGAGAGCCTTCAGGGGTCTCGTTCCAGGCCTTGACAAGGAGCTCGGTAGCAGGGATGCTATTTGTTGCGGCTCTGTATTCGGACATAGCCTTAAGAGCCTCCTCACAGAGACCCTCAATGCCCAGCTCATTGCCAAGTTTCCATACCGCAATTAATAGGTCATAGCCTGGTAGCGGCTGGGGCGCAGTATTAATAGTACCGGTGAACATGAAGAGCTGGGCGAGGCCAAAAACAACAGGGTCGGTGTCGGGAAACCGGACAACATCTTCGACTTTCTGTTCCTTTTTCTCGGCAAAATATCGTCGAAAGTATGTCGATTTAGCAATGAGGAAATCCTTCTGAACACCGAAAGCTTCTACATTTTCACCAACAAGGATAATGCAAAAGAGTGGGTGCGGCTCACTGCCCGTTGGTATCGTTGTCAGTAAAGCTGCGATGGGTTAAATGCTTTAAAGTGATGAGAGAGAAACTCACAGCCATGAGAAAGCAGTAGAGACTTGACCGTCGCCAATGTCATCCGTGGCCATGGTGCTTCACTAAATTCGAGAATAAATCAGCTGCGCTGAAAACAAAAGGGCAGAGGTGTGCGGGTAGTGAGGTGCTGAATCAGAATGAATGTAATGGGTGGTAATCGCTAATGTGTAAGCGTTAGAACAGCTTGACATATGTGGTGCCAAGAGTTTCCGTTCGGCAAATCATTCACGGTCGCATCCGCAGAGACGCAGGATGAAATGGGTGTTGGAGGCAGGAAGGCACAATAATGAAGCAAGTGTAAGACGGACACGGAAAAAACTGGTGAGCCGAGAACGCGGAAGGGTATCAATGAGAATCAAAGGGTGCGATGAGGATGGATGAGATCGGGTGATGCTGACCCAAGCCAGAAAGAGCTGCTGAGAGTGCTGGAACATGTGATGGGGGCAGTATGAAGACTCACCTTGCTACCTCTTCAAGGTTACCTAGAGAGCAGGCTCACTTCACTGTAAGCACTACTGGAGCTCGTCGCAGGCGCTGATGAAATGGGAAAACCGGGGCCGGTCCCAATACGCCGCAAAGCAACGAGCGCGATAGCAAGACTGAGAGGGCCAATAATTATGGACGTTCTGAATTGAAAGGCGGTTCGTCCTCGAGGCCAGTCACTTAACCTTGGGTACCTAAGAAGGTGAGAACTTGGTGGTGTTTGGGTTGGGCTGGGCGCAGCCAGTGCTGTGCTGTGCTGTGCTGTGCTGTGCGCGTGGTGCAATGGTGAGATGAATGAAGCGGGTGTACAAGTGAAAAAAGTAGTAGTAGGTAGCAGGTAGTAAGTAGGTGTGTAGGTACCTTAGAAGCCGTGCCTTTGATTGAGCCAACCACGCAGCCCAATTGGGAAGAAGGGAGTGTAATACCGACCTAGTAGGTAGGTAGGTACTTAGGTAAGATAGATATCGCCGAGCACCTAATGGGACCACCCTATAATCTGTCTTCTGCTGGTGGTAAGTCTGCAATTGGAGCAAGTGGGTAATTTCGCAAGGGAGCACTGGTGGACGACGAGAGCGGGAAGAACAACGAGAGGTGAAAGGACTCGGGAGATAAGTAAAAGTAAGTAAGCCAGCTTCACACAAAGTCGAGCTGATCCGGGCACAGCACCTGCTTTTATGGGCAAGTACAGCAACATACACACATATAGGGAAGCAGGTAGGTAATGAATGAGGAAACGGAACAATGGAATTCATTCAATTAGATGTCAGAAGCCAATGGCCCCTCCGTCTCTCGCCTCTGGCTATTACCTACCTCTCTCTCTTGCTCTCTTGCGCTCTTGCGCTCTTGCGCTCTTGGGGCTGGGGAAGTCTACCACTGCCCACGGTCAGAGCACATTAAAGGCAGGTGGCCCAAGCAGACAATGAGCGTCGGGAGTGAAGGGTCCGACTCCAGGGCTGGACCTCAGCATGCAAATACCATGCGGTAAGAGCATATAGACCCGTTTAAATACACCGCTAGGTACATATCCCCCGCCATATTGCAACCGCCCGGGCGGCTGCTGGCCCATGCGCGTCGATCCATTCAATGCTTCAGATCGAATCTTGAAATTCTCATCCCCTTTTCAATCGAGGTGCATATACATCAGATGATGCGAGGTCACGTCCCAGCGAATTAAACTAGATGATATGAGAGAACTTATGGTGAATTCAATAGGCCTGATTAAACAGTATTGGAAAGTATACCTAATGAAGCAGAATTCACTAATAGATCCATCACCAGGACATCCCAGCTAGCTTGGAGAAGCTGTCTAAGACTACAACACTCAATGGATTCTGAATTGGCGACCCTCGACCCTGCTGGAAATTTGGTTCCCAAACGCCACCGAGAGACACGCCTACCATCTCAAAAGGCTGATTACTTACCATTCTAGCTCAACCCAACCCCCCGCCATCGCCAGAATATGGGGAGCTGAGGGAGTCGATTCCCGTCCCGCTGCTTCGCCATATTTTGATATAATAAATCCAGCCACGATGTCATCGTATAAGTCTCGCGTAATCTCCAAAATACCCCTCATCGGTCACCTTCTGCATTGGGACATCAATCACGAGCGCACAGATGACGATGGCCAAGGTCTGCTACAGGACGATCCGTTAAGTATCCCACTAGGAGACCGACGCCTCGACTCTAACGATCCCCTTCAAAGGACCGGGTCACCACATCACAATAACCACCGCTCTTGGGGACGTAAACATTCCCCACTTCCATGCCACAAGTATTTAGTCTTTCGATTGCCGCCTCTGCTTCGACTGGGGCAAGTTTGTGCTGTGGCTACCATGATAGCATTTATCTTCTGGTTAGTGTTGCTGAGAACGAAGGTTGAATCTGCTCAAGCTGTTGAAGGCCAGATATTATGTGGTAACCAAAGATATTATATCAATAATGTAAGAATAAGCCAATTATATGTCTCATATACAAACTCTATAAGCTAATTGCTACCACCAGCAAACGTGCTATAATGCCAACTTTCTCTGTCCTATTGAGGACAACCAGCGCATGCTAAAGTGTGGCAATGATTGCTATCGTCCACGAACATCCTAGTATGACATTCACTAGGACTTGAGTGCCTCTTATTGACTTCAAAACAGCTGTGACGATGGCCGGATTGAGCTGCGACAAGGGAATCCATTGAGCAACGAACCCAGTAAAGGCAATGGCATTGACTCTTGCCCCTTAAGTTACCTGAACCTAACAGACTTGCCTTATAAGAACTATTTCATTTCCGACTGCAGCAGCGCCAGCCAGGTTGTTGTCACAAGCCCTGTCGTTGATAGTGGTTTGCGGCTCGTGAATCCCAGACTCCTCGTAGGAAATATTCCCAGTTCGACTTGATAAATGTGACGCAAAACCGATACTAACACCGACTCTAGATTGCCTGGCCCGCTGGAAATAGCGGTATCGTTACTTACTTCTTACCCGGCGACGCGTCCGACGCAACTCTTGGCATATCCCTTGAGGACTTGTCCCATGTAAACCGCACAATTAGCCCACTCGTGGGTGGTGTGACGGGTATCATCTCTTTCAATTCTTCAGCTGTGCTGAATCTAGCTATTATCGGAAGTATCAGGACGATAAGGGATTATGTGGAAGGGAATAGCTTAAATCCCAAATTCCAAGACGCGCTGCAGGTCCAAAAACAATCCGATGAGACCATCCTGCTTAGCCGCACATGGCTAGACAAGGTAACCGAGACATTTCTGGCCTTCCAATCACGTAACGACGGACTAGCCACGATTCGGAGCGGGAAGGTTTATTTCGATAAGGGGACTTATTTGTTTAATGCCTGGCACACTTATCCTGAGCTTGAACAACTGAGTGCCTTTGAAACTCTGAACCCACAATCCCAGGATCTTATCGCCAAGAATCCCGATGAGACAGCATCTCTTTCCTTCTTCACATTCACGTCAAAGGTCGTCGCGGGAGGGTGGCGATTTCTCACATATTTTGGTCGAGATAGTCTCATTTCGTTATTGCTGCTCCGGCCTGTCCTCAGCGAGGGTAATGGTGGGGCCATAGAGGCTATTCTCAGCGCTGCCATTGAACGGATCGACGCGAATGATGGGAGTGTCTGCCACGAGGAAGTCATCGGCGATTATGCCACGTACCTGAACGAACAGCAAGGAATACCTAGTACCAAGCCCCAGTGCGACTACAAGATGATTGATACCGACTACTTCTTCCCGATTGCCATGAATGAGTATTTTGTGAAATCCCATGTTGGGAGAGAGCGGCGGGACTCGTTCCTCGCGACAAACGCTTCTGTCATCGAGTCAAACCAAAGCCTCACTTATGCTAATCTAGCACTAACCACACTTGAGAAGATTATGAATACCACGGCGGCATTTGAAGAATCTCCTGTAGTAGCAAACCTCATTCATCTCAAAGGTGGACAATCTGTCGGACAGTGGCGGGACAGCAACACCGGGCTTGGCGGTGGCCGTGTCCCACACGATGTGAACAATGCTTTGGTTCCAGCCGCTCTCTATGCGATTGCGTCGTTAGCGGCTGACGGTCTCTTCCCGGAGCACACTGAGTGGTCTCAAACGGCAAGCAAGCGGGCACAGTTCTGGGAGGAAAATGCGCTGCCTCTTTTTGAGGTCGAAATTTCTGCAAATGAAGCACAAGACTTGGTCAAGGACTATGTTGCCGAATCTAACTTCCCAGGCGATGTCAACACAACAGAGCTATCATCTCCTATTCACTTCTATGGAATCGCTCTCGAAGCTAATGGGCACCCTATTGTTAAGCTCATGAATACGGACGACTGTTTCCGTCTATACCTGTTGAATTCGACAAACCAGTCCCAGCTCTCAGCGTTCCTGTCGCAGACGGTCGACAATATAGTACGGCCGTTTCCTTTGGGCCTTTCCACCTCAGTTGGATTACTTGTCGCCAACCCCGCATACGCTCAGGGTTCAGTAAACATCGAGGACTTCAAGACTAGTTCATACCATGGTCTAGTAGTCTGGAGCTGGCAACTTTCCATGATGGCCGCAGGGCTGGAGAGGCAGCTAGATCGATGCAGCGATAGTGGTGATAACCCAGATTTCTGTTCCGATACAGCATTACACTATCGCATCATAGAAGCCTACAACCATTTGTGGGATGTGATCGAGCAGAACCGCGACCACCTGAGCAGCGAGGTTTGGAGCTGGGTTTATAGGGATGGCGATTATGTTTACACGCCCCTGGGAGCTCTTCCTGGGCCAGAGGGCCAGATTCCCACGGGTATGTACATCGGCCGAGCAGGACTCGATACCGTATCACCAGTGTCATCAACTAGATTTCAAGCTAACTCGGCCTCCCTTACAGAGAGTGACATCAGGCAATTATGGAGTCTTACATTTCTCGCGGTGAAACGAAACCCTACCTATCTAACTTAGAAATGGGCGTTCTTAAACAATTAGGTGATCTTCATAGTCACGCGTCATGAATAATTTTAGTAGTATTTGACTTAGCTAAGACACCACAAACCACAAGTCTCAGCTTACCCCACTTAGTAAAGGCAATATAATGTGATAGTTTAGGAAGTATATATATTTTTACGCAACACGTGACGCGTGGTGAGATTTACACCCGCACAGCTGGAGAAGCTATCGTGCTGCTCTTGAGACACACAAACGCTTCTCTTTAACATGAAATTGTGATGTAATACACCTTCAGATAAAAACCAGTATAGCCTTACCTAATCCAAGGCTTAATCACATTCTTCTTTCGTGTGAGGCACCGGTGGGGATAAAAGACACTTCAACTTCAATTCAAGACACTGCATCTCGTATGAGTGAGAAGGTACCCTTGTTTTATTAAAGATGTAAATTCGCTCTCGCCAGTCCAACGATACTATCCATAAAGAAAATGAAGGGAAAGAGATAAGCTGTTGCATACCTGAGGAAGAGCAGTGTACATAAGTTAGCCGCTCTGGGATTCCAGCCCATGAAACGTGTAGGTTTTCCTACGCTATGGATAACTATGGTCACTCATCTACCTACGGCTGTGTAGGGTACACTGTTTTGTTAGTCCAGTGGTGCCAATGTTTCCAATCTGAGACAACACATATCCAGCGTGGCGATGTTGCATGCCTCATTTCCGGAACGTTCCAGAGAATACATGCACAATCGCCAAGAAGCACGTTAGGCTCTTAGTTAGCACAATATTGCTATCAAACACCATACCAGCAATTATTCTTAGTTCTCGAGCGTAACATCGAAGATTGAACAGCGGCTCAGAGGCTCATTGCATCTGGAATAGATAGTCTTACACAACATCATCAAATATTATGTTTGCATTAATTCTGAATTACTCATTTTAGCAGGCACAATTTTGCACATATCAGTCTATTGATTCGGATGTGTAATTTCGCTTCCTCGCCCGGCAAATACAGCTCTTGAAACTCGCCATTTGATGAAATTATGACAAATACGTTTGAGTTCAACTCTGATATGCCATTATTAGACGTGAAATGCCAACATAGGCCTTGATATTATGAATACGAAATTCCAAGACGGTAGCGGTCTCACAGAAAAACAAGATTCTAACAAATACGACAGATCATCTGGGACAACAAGTAAAATATCTTGGCCGCCTCTACTCTCTTCGCTAACTCGGGGACCCTGGTTGCTAGCGAACAGCAGCAATGTTTTTACACCAGGAAAAAAAACATAGCAACGCATGGATACGATCCCGCTGGATGACGACTCTCGCTACTAATCGAGAGAGTAAAAGTCAACCATACGGTGCCTATTCCAAGATCCTAGGTGGAGGGCCTGGGGGGTTTCCAAGGCGGTTGAAAGATGAGGCGTGTCGATGTGCCAACACCTAACTAAACACGAAACACGTACCCATAACAACACGCTGCTATAATCGACCACCATCAACGAACCGGCCCAGAGGGAGAATCAGTGTTCGTCAGCCGTCCATTCCAATTGTCACGTATCCTACATACACGCCTCGGATGGTGTTGTTAAGAGGTACAAAAAAGGGACAAAGCACACACACTGTGAAGGATGCGATGCGTATGGCACGGAGTCGAAACCGGTGGTGGTTAAAGTCTGGGAAGTCTACCCAACCCCAATGTTCATTCAAGAAAACGAGGCTAAGGAGGTTTACTAATCGACATGGTTTGTTTCCAAATTATCTTCAGTTCGGTGTCATTGGTAGAGTGATGCCTTGGTCAGGACATTATGATCTGGAGATTGAACGATTCTCGTAACGATCAGATACCTCATTGGCCAGGCGCACCTATGGAATGGCCTCGTTTCCCCGCCAAAACGTCGCCCGGCAGGTCTGGCACGATTGTTCGAATGCTGGTTGACCTACATTTGGCCGTACATGATTCGCAATCTGGCCTGTCTCTGGCTTCTTGCCGCTGGTAAATTCAGATGCACTGCAGGACGCGTGCACCGGCCCTTTCCGTCCCTGTACACGGCCACAGGTTCGGTCGCAGAGAGGGTCGACATGCACAATGGGGTGCGGTTTGACATGCCTGAGCATATCTGAGGTCGTGTCTCGTCCAACGCCGAATCTGCAACGGCTTGGGCCGCTGGTTTTGAGATACGGCACGTTTGGACAATCGGGCAAAACATCCTTCGAACGTGGGTTGACCGGGTCGTCTAATTTCTTCATGTGAAAACTGCATCGGCGGCTGCAGCGTGACTGTTTAATCGAAAGCACTCGCCTCCGATGCCTATAAAGTACCACACCAACAATCTCATGGAAAGGCGGTTCAATTTTCCGCTCGCTCGCCAAGGGGACAGAGGTCCACCTCACATGCAGACCTGCGGGTAGGCATACAGACTGACGCATACAGTACCATATATACACCAATGTTAGGGACTAGAATCGTCCTGAATCCGCTAGAGACATGCCTATGTCTACGTTTATAGTGTAAGTGGCCGGCGCTTGTCTTTGGTTTCATTTGTTTGAATTCTTCCGTGTGGCGTTGTGTCTGCGTGGACCGAGACTCCCGACCGGTCTGCAAGGATGTCACTGCTGGAACGGCCCTGGAACTTTAGCGAATATGCAGCACCGGCAGAGCGAATGTACGTTGGGGAGTAGTCGTGTGCAAGTTGCTATGGGACGATGAGGGCAGGCGGCGTGTCTTCCAACGCAGTTGCAGAACGTGCTTCCATGTGCCATCATTGGCCTGTCCCCTCGTGTAACTGCGATGGTAGATCGCTCGACAGTCGATCATGCGGTTACCCGATGCTGATATACATGTGCTGTCGACACGTCTTCACCACATGTCTACGTAATACAGAAAATTCTAGCGTCACCCCGCAAGGATCGGTATTCTCGCGGTGTGCGGTCACTTAGTGATGCGGAGCAAACATTCAGGCGCACCGTTGGAGTAGCCCCCGAGCATCCGTCTCTGACAGTGCTCGTCGAAGCCTTTGGAGTCGGTGCGAGATAGACGCCTAGACCCTGACAGACAAGAGCTTTGAAAGAGAAGCTGCGTTGAAACGCTGCACTGCGACCATCCTAACCTGGTCTCGCACCGAGACCGGCTAAAAGTGCTGACGTGTTTGAGCAATGAGTGGAGTTGCTCGATATTCTATTCCATTATGTAGCGTGCTGTTCAGGCATGAATTGCAGGTGACAGTGGTTCGACGTCAAGGGAGTATCATGTCCTCCGCTCGTAGTTTATGAACTGTTCTGATGAAATGTGGACCGAGAAAAGAGGGGAGCTTGGCAGGGAGGGAAAAAAATTATATCAACAAATATTCTATATTTGCCCCATTATGTGATCAAGGGGAATACGGCCCCTACATATACCTACAATACAGATGGCAAATACCCCGTGTATATGTCGCGTGCGAATGGCGACCCGTCGCACAGTCTCGTCTGGCCGATCCGCTCGGTGGTATTCAACCCTAGATTCCCCGGACCTAGTGTGCTGCAAGGCCCGGAGATGGCGAGGACGGTCTTAAGTTATTTTATCGACTCTGAGCCCCATTTATGGAGCCGCAGACGGGTCCTTACCGCCTCTAACCACAGGAGTATGAGTGCAAGCAGCCACCAGCTGCATTGAAACGTTGAGAATCAACCCTCACCTCGGTTGAGCCAGTATCGGGCAGCAAGCCAACCTGATAGGCCGATGCGGCCTTACGGAGAATTGTGATGCTTCTGTCGTCCGGGCTCGCATGAACCCTCTGGCTCTGACATCTCAGCTGTCAAATTGTCATCCTCCTCTGCACGACCGAGAAGGAGATCTTCACTTCCTTGCCACTGTGGCGGCATATTCGGCATTTCTGCTTCATCTTCATCCTCCCACCCGTATTCTTCCCCTTCGCTGTCGGCGATCTCGATGCCAGTCTCGTCGAACTTTCGCTTCTGGTGGTGGAGATTTGTTGCAAGTACCAAGGATGGCTGATTGGTTCCCAAATCCAATCCAGCCAGACCACCCTACTCATTTTAATATCAAGCTGACAAGTCACAGTCAGGTTAAGACGTACATCGTAGATTTCAAAGGGGAATACCACCCCAATGCCGTTGGGGCTAGTTTGGCCATTATTCTTTTGCACACCGATGAGACGTATGTTACGCAATTGTGCATCAGCCGTTGTCCAGTCTTGGAAAAGGACCAGCCGAGTGGCAATCCCTTGCTCCCAAGTAGAGGCGTTGATAGCTGGAGTTATTGTTGCACGGCGCTCAACTTGCATTCTCGTAGCGCATTGATTCAGCACCACTACAAGGAGATCTTGAGTGGCCGAAAGCTTCTGTAGTGCTGAAACTAAGTACTGAAGAACTTGAAGACGTCTGACTGCCACATTAGAACCTACGATTATACAAAGTCAATATAAAACAAGTCAAATGAGTGAGCATACTGCTGGAGGTGGTACCCTTTGAGTTTTGGCGAGGTTCGACATTCTTCGGGAAAGCACGATTTATCAAACCAGACAAACCGTCAATCACTATGAGGGATGTGCCACTGGGAACACTGGATGCCCTTGGCTTGCAAAGAAGCCCAATCAGATGTGCGAGAGTCGGTGTGGAATAATGAACGAAGTTGGCTGTAGTGGCAGGCATACCCCGGGGAGTTGTGGTTTCGACTGAAGAGCATAGGCTCATTATTTTGCCAAGCCTATGATGGCATAGGGGGTGAAACGTGTCTGGTCGTAGCGTTCAGCATTCCAACCTACGCCCAAAGATGAAGATTCTTAATATGGGCTAGGCCCATCTTTGAGATGGAAGTATGGGAGACTGACCTACCCAGACAACTCTACAGCCATCTTGTAACGTATTGGCAGCAATCTGCATGCTATGAATAGATGAGCACATGGCGCAGGCTGAATAGACAGCGATTGAGGTCATACGCAAATGTCGTCTTCCCGGAAGCCGGAGGCCCCCACACTTCTATAATCTGACCCTTCTGAATGCCTCTGTGCTGTTGCGGCTCATCACCATCCTCAAACATCACGCCGGCTAACGTCTGGTCGAGAGACTCTAGGCCAGTACGTATAAACTGTCGAGGACCAGTCTTGAGGTCATCGAAAGCTTGAGCTGCTGAAACAGTAGGTAGCCGATCTAGAATGAATGAATGAGAGAAGTGATCTCGTGCAACAAAGCATTGCTATCGCTGAACTCACGAGTAGAGGTCAAGTCGAAGCTCGACTCGTCTTTGCCATGGATCGATTCGTATTTGTCCATCGCGCCTCGTGTGAAAATGATGCAGTCAGACGCGCAGCTGCCTACATGGTTTCTTTCATAATATTCTTTGAATGTCTCTCCGAGCCTGTTCTTAAACAAACAAGGCTTAATCTGACGATGTGTAATGCATGCGTGTACTGTGCTTGCGACGGTGAGGCGCTCCTGCACCACACTCGTGATAGCCTGATAGGGTACCAATAGATTACAGATGTCCAAGAGCCTCTGCCACGTGACGGACGCTTCAGGTACTTGCCTACCGAAGGTACCTACCTACCTACATGTACCTCTTGGCCACCCCGGTCTAAAACCACCCGCTGACCTAAACCATGAGGCTCAAAATCTTGGGGTCAACTACCTGCTGTGCGTGGTAATTTATCATTCAAGGGGCCGTCATTACATATCTATAGAAGGGCGCGTGTCTCCGAAGACTTAATAGGACACAATTCCCATCAGATAGCCTTGTGTAATTCCCGGATACATCTAAAGTAAGATCATAGGTTGAATCGAATCCTGCTACTGTGGATGTTTGATGCGGCGTGATGCAAACAACAGTCGCTTGTCTATCAGTGAAGGCAACGAAGCTGCAATCGGCATCCTTGACAATGATCCCAAATGGACAGAGGAGCGCGGCCCACGCCAAGGTCGAATCACCGCGAATACTACTGTATACACCTTATATACGTGTGGGGTTGAGCATTGCTACAGTACAGTATCGTATCGAGCATGGTCGTCGCGAGTAAGTCCCCATTCGCCTCCTGGAACTAAAGGCGAGAGCGAGCGTGCCACTAAACTTATGCGGTAGGTAGTAAGTAGACAGGTATATACGTATAGGTGGCATTTCACTAGTAGGCTGCTAAATTAACCCTGGACTTTTCGCAATCTGGAGGCGGATAAAGCTCGTCTTGGATAGCAAATGTCGAGAGAGCTTAAGTGAGGAGCTGTTTGACTATTGAGTTGCCATCTACACAGGCTAAGAAGCACCGGCCATACGTGTAGGTCATGAGGCTGACAACCCGAGCAAGTTTACATGTAGTTCTTATCTTTAGCTACTGTAAAATTGAGTCTAGTGTACCTACCTAGGTAGAGCCCCCGGCCCCCCTTTAGCCTCATGGACTAAAGGATACCAGGATGAGCGGCCCGAATGTTCTGTTGGATTCAGATACGTGTACACTAAAGAGTACGTAGGAAAAACAAAACACCACATGGATTCTCTTCACTTGGCAGAACACGTGCTGGTTCTAATGGCCAAACTGGATTTCACCGAGCCCCGGGCCGTTTGTAAGATTCGCCGGCTCCGTAAACGATATGTACCGACCTGCTGTTGTAGTATAGATTTTGGATGCGCGGGGGTCAATGAGCCTCACTACCTACTTAAGTACCTATGGGCGAATCGTGCATATACAATCATACCACGCATCGAAGACATCACGGGCAATCACCTCATCGCTCCCATGCCAATGCAGCGAAGTTTTTCTAACAAATGCCCCATATTAGAGACTTCAACGTATAGTAGCGGCGTACCTGGGTAGGTATACCTATTTAGTGTACAAACAATCGCTACATGCTTTAGTTTGGCAGTGCGTACCACTGTGTCTGGTCCCTCCAGTACCTACTGGGCTCAGGTCGCTATCGCAGTAAGTACTTGTATGTATGTAGGTAGCCTCGGGAAACATCGGCTATCATGAATCCCCTCATAGAGAGCCTGCATGCGCTATCTTCTCCATTGATCCATGTAGATATAGTTCACGCGTGGAGGGCCGATTCTTAGTTCTTATTGGTTCGGGGGCCAAGGCCACACCAAGCGTGTATCGCCGGAATGCCACCTTCGGGGATCTTTGACAAGGGCCTTGATGCAGGTACGAGATACAGCACACTTTTTGCCAGGGCACAGCTTCGACCACTCTCACCAAGCAGTGGACTGAGCTCGTCAGTGCCGTCCAATTACTACACTATAAATATAGTACATATAGCGATAGCGTCGGCTAGGACTTCTCTTAACGGCATTTCTTCTTATGAATGGGAATCGCCCATACCTTAGGTACCTGGCTGTAATACGCTGTTGGAAGTTCTCAGCTACGTAATCCCTACTACTGTTAGTAGTAGGTATGGGGCAACCTTTCGGGGTACCTATTACGGACAGGAGCGGGTCGTACTAAATACCCCACACTGCCATACAACTCTAATGCTTAACATTTACACTTGCTTGCGAAAAAAGCAAAGGGCAGGCCGGGGGATTGTTACCTGAAGCTAACTTAGTGAAGGTATGTTGTAATGCATAGCTTATTCAATTGTTACCCCCATTGTAAATTCATTTATTCATTTTGCGTATGATAATGATGATAGAGTTGTATCTACATTTCCTTTGATGTGGTAGGCTGTATAGCTTCGCGGCGTGCGCGCGCTCTCTCTCTATACTTACGCTTGATATAGCCGTGGGGGGACGGACATCCTACCCGGCTCGTGATCTACGTGAGGCTTACCACCTACTTACATGTAGGTAGAAATGTAGGTATGTACCTCCTACATTACAGGTAATGTTCCTCCCAAAAGAGGTCGACATATTTTCCGAATTCTAGATCGAGAAACCCGGGAATGACAACTACTGTTAATGGGTGGTATACTAGTATGTAGATAGAAGGATTAACTAGTTGACCCCGGACTGGGCATCACACAGTAAAAGGTGATTTGTCTCATTTCCTAGCATCTCTGTTTATTTTTTCAATATTTCTCGAGCCTTGGGGCAAGATGGTGGGTGGCTCTACAGTACCGGTAGGTTGGTGCAATTTGGCCGATTCAGTTCAGTGGGCTTAGCCTCTGATGACTTTTATTTTCGGTACCTAGACGTACCGTGGGGGAGGGCCTAACTATGTATTCCCGCCTCTAAAATGATACTCGCAGTGTACAGTAGGTATGTAGTTGACAGCGCTTCAAGCTCGTTATTGAAAAACCCCCTGACTCGTATTTCGCCGTAGACTCAAAGTAGTCACACTTAACCAGGTGCCAATAATTAGATGGACCGTTTGTAGTTTGCTAAGTACAGAGTACGTGGGAACAGCGTGGAGGAAGTTAACCTGCTGTACATGCAAGGTTACAGCCTCTCCCGCAAGCACTTCTTATTTGCGGAGAAGTCACATGCAATTTCGACACCAAAATGACTGAGAGGTACGAAACAAGTGTGGTAAACTCTACTACTATGTAGCTACGAGCATCCGGCCAATATGTTATAGCGTCTACCCAAACTTTGAAAGGCGCTGGCACTGCAAAATACATAGGACCAGTATATTGTACACTACTGGTAAATGCCATCCGTCATTCGCGGGAGCAAGCCCACGTACTGTACTGTACATGCTTCTGGATTACTCAAATCCGCAAGTCCAACCCCAAGGTGTCAGGTTCATCAGCCCACTCACTCCACTTTCTTTGGAAGCATCGATATATCCTTTCGCATCGCAATAGAACCTTCTCGTTTGGATTGCGCATCTTATTCGAGTAAAGCTATTACCTATAGTACCTTGGTAGATCTAGTAGTCTCTGGCTTGCCCCGGTTGGAAGGATATGCCTTTAAAATAGCCGCTCAAAATTATTCCCGCCAAGTCCAGATACGGCCACGAAACATTTAGCGAAACATGCGCGTTCATGCTCTTCCGGAGCCGGACCTACCAATAGCGCTGCACGTTCACATGTCTGAGCGCAGCGTCTGGGGTACATCTGTAGAACGCAAGGGGGTTTGGTGATACTACTGCCTACACTAATACCGGTAATGCTCGTCTGGGGGGGAGTGTACAAAGGTGCAAATCACAGAGTCAGGTAAGAAATGTCTTCGAGGTTAAGATAGCTACTGCAGCTGAAATATTTTCTGATGGGATTCCCACATAACGATTATTTTGGAGCTTTTTGTAAATAAATACCTAGTTTAGCGTGAAGATTGGTGGGAGAGTAAAGGAATGGTACCTAGATTTGAAACATCACCCGTCATTCCTTATGAAAAGTGTTGATAAGCGTGTAAATTCCTCAACTACCCCTACAGTTGTATTGTAGCGTTTGAGGGTGGCAGAAAGGTTGGCCTAGATGAGGGGATATGTGTGACTATATGCGTTTCTACATACGAGGTGGTGGTGATAATCATGCTTGTTCACGGGCATATTCAAAATGCAGAGTGAGGGTGGTCTCACATGCTGACGGATCGTGAGTTTGCGGGATATCACGGAATCTCCGGTCGTTCAAACCGAGGACCCCCCACGCTTTCGCTAAAGCTTGGCAAAATTAGGACTACCTATGAGGCGCCACACTTGTCGGTAAACGATAAGATCTTTCCGAGCTCAGTTGGCGCCAGATATGGGATACAGCGTCACAGATCCTGTCACAGGAGCCATGTGCCCGGATAAACATAGATACAACAGGATTCGCATGTGCATGGATAGTTTCCACTGGCGTGCTTTTGGTGGATTCAAGCTGGGGCACTCCAGGTCGCTTGTTCCTCCCCCTACCCGGTGTCATTGAGCAAACAGGTGCTGAATTTATAATAAGACAGCTTCGGAATGAAAGTTAGGAAGTGGTTTGGCATAAAGACACCGAAAACCCATCTTGCTTAAGGAGGCGTTCCGCCATCGCCAGTAAAATTCATCTCACAAATTGAGAAGCCAGAATATAGAGCTGCTTTTGACGATTCCTACTACAGAGTACACCATGTCATTATAGTACTCTTTAATGACATGATCAAAGACAGCGGGAGGAGGGGGAAAAATACATCTGGTACTCACCGTCCGGGGAGCCTAAAGCCCCGAGATGGGGTAAGGTACGCACTACTGTAGGCTTGAGTTGGAGTGTGGGGAGAGCGTCCGAGACCCTGATAGAGATGATAAGTACCGCCTGGTGTTATCGTTTGACCCCAGATTGCAACTCGTACCATTCCTTAAGCGATCATACGAGGCGCGCGGAAACGGTGAGATAGAGAGAGCTGTTCAGTCTCACCAGGCGGAGTCAAGGAGCCATTTTCGCACGCCAGACTCGGTTCTTGTGAGATACCCAATCCACAGCTGCTGTAAAGCATTTTAAGGCCGAGATACAAGTTAAAACGAAGGCCTGGCCGATCCATGGTTACCTACTAACCTCAGATAAAAAGAAAATATGACCTTTTTCGGCCAGAAGGAGATGGAATTAGTGACTAACTAACCACGATGTCATATCCATTCCGTTACGTATTCTAGCGCGCTTCGCAGCCATCGCTCTATCGATCTACCTATGTAAGTAAGCTCTGATCTCAGCTCCGATCTAAGTCTCCAGTGCACACCAAGTGACGGGTGAGCCAAGGCATCGCCCTCCTTGTCACGGTTCTTATCCACTCGGCCCACCGCTAGCTTTACATTATACTGCCCACCGTGACCCGGTCGCATGGACCTACATACAGTAGTACTATCGTGAATCTATCTAAAAAGGCGTCATCACTCAGCTAGACCCAACCAAGAGGTACGTACATGTATGTATATGAAAGTATATACATACTTCGCAAAGCCGGAATGTTGACCCTATTGACGATTTGTATCATGCGCTTTGATCCTCGTTTTTAACCAGAGTGTGGAATTATGACGGGTTCCCCCCTTCTTTTTTATTGTGTAAGGCCGAGTTTCAAGCGAGCAAGCGAGAGTCGCGTTCTCGAGTTAATTGTTGCATTTACTCCACAAATGGCGGTGGTGCTCCTTATCACGGTGGGCTGGCTTATATGAGACTAAAATCGTAATCGCGAAACCGAACACCAGCACTAAAAGGAATAATTTGGCTGAGAAATTTTTGGTAGCATTCCCCTCTCTTCGTATGCGTTGGGTTTCGGCATCTGAGCGGCGGCTTTATGACAAGGGCCGGTGATATTTTAAAACAAGACAAGAAACGTACGAAAGCTTTACTACATGAGAATAGAATCAATGGTGACCTAATCGTAGTGGGGATGGTGTCAACGACAAAGTTGAGACGTGATAACAAACAGCAGCTTAGACAATGGCCATCACAGCATATAGTTTAATGGTTCGCAATAGATGAACGTGATGCCGGTATTAGGTAAAGAGGTACCTACATGAATAAATTGATTCTAATTACTCACTGCTGAAGCTTTTCGCGCCTATTGTCGGGTAGGGACTTCTTATTATGGCACACTCACCAGACAACCTCATTTACTAATATTTGGGTGTTGATGAGTTAGCTATGCATGCCTAGCCCTGAAATCAGCCAAGCTCACACGCCATGCGCTTACGTCTCACGACGACCTCTCTTTGCATCCCGAAGCGTGGACAATGTGTTTCAGCAGGGGCTGACCTATCTAACTACCCAGGCAGTTTAACAGTTATCATTCAATATGAAAAGCGCTCGTTACTTGCCCGGATATGTCATAAACGCGTAACTTAGGTGTTGTAATACTCGAGAATGTAGAATATTTATGTTAGGTACCAACTCCCTCGTACTACTAATAACTTGACCGCTTCCCTGCGCATCACGGCCCTTTGCTCCTAGGGTCATTTCCCCCCGTCGAGCCTGACCATGATGGTATGTCCCACTCATGAACTCATTTGACGCGTGTCTCTACTATGTAGTAGCTCTTCATGCTAGAGATACAGGCCGATCCACGATGCTCATTCGTGTTTTTGGTCTCAGTTCAGCAAGAATCGCAAGGGTTACAAGTTGGTTCCGGAGTGGAACAGAGCCGTACTTAGATAATAAACATATACCACAACAGCTCATAATGGACACGTACCAAAGTCTTCGACTCTCACAATCCCTGCGCTTTCGCCCCGTTTGATGTGTCTAGGCAGCGCGCTGCATTAATGTTTGCTTTTGTTTTGTAAGGTCCTAAGTCTCTTGGAGCCCCGTCATTCCTGCCCGGTGCCGAGTCTATTGACTCTCCAGATGGTGCCGGTATGGCCAATGGCCCCCCCACACGCTGTGGGGATCCCGACTTAGCGAGTCGATAGGAGGTACCTTGGGTACCTAGGCAGGTGAGAGAAGCGCCAAGTGCAAGGCGAGCCGGGGCGGGGCTCAGGCGGAGACCGACAAGTTACAAGCTCGCAGGTACCTCGATGCACTGTGCTGTGCTGTGCTCCTGAACAGTCCCTTGTATCATGTAGCGACGTACCTACATGTATGCGGCCCATGCCTGTACATAAGGCCGCCTGTAGGCCTGTAGGCCTGTGGTGTGCCGCAGGGCGCTGAAGTACCTCCCCTCCCCCAATAAGCCCCCCTACACCCCCAGTAAATCCCCAGCGAGGAGGGTGTGCCTGGCCCCACGCTTTTTTTCTACGAGGGCTTGACCTCTGACCACCGTCTTCTCTTCCGGCATACCTCCTTTAAAACTCATCGATACCCCCATCTGCCCGCAGATGCTTTCCCCTCTCCAAATCTTCAGCCATACATCACACCAAAAAACAAGCCTTACAGTACATCCGCCGTTCCCCAGATTCCAGGCGGGATAAACATTAACGCCATCCCTTATTAGTCGATCAGCAGCAGCAACAACAGCAACCACCACAACAACCCAAGCCAGTGAATATCCAACACTGTCCTGCCAACATACTTGGACAGTTTCACCACAAGGGATTTGCAAAATAAGAGATTGGATTTATGCGCAGGGTTCAGGGCCGAGTCTTCGCTGTTGGACCGATACGCTGTTTTTTACACCATCTAATAACAATTTAAGCCCGGCTATTCACCACTATCGCCACTCCAGGATCTACCACCACTATCTCGAGGCAACGGATATTAGTGCCCTCTTGGCTGGTGATCACATGCAACGCTCACAGTCAGCGGTGGATTTTTCCAACCTGCTGAATCCCGAAGCCACCACGACACCGACCAACGCGAAGGACATTGACGGAGACATCGTCATGGCTTCTGTGAGTGTTATTAGACCCAATGGACCTTTACCAGGTGGCCAACCTGCCGAATCTCCAAATGAACTGCCGCGACCCTACAAGTGCCCCCTGTGTGATAAGGCCTTCCACCGGTTGGAACATCAAACAAGGCATATTAGGACGCATACAGGCGAGAAGCCACACGCCTGCACGTTCCCCGGCTGCACCAAAAAGTTTTCCCGTTCAGATGAGCTCACACGGCACTCGAGAATACACAACAACCCGAACTCGAGGCGAGGTAACAAGGCTGGCCAAGCTGCCCACCATGCACTCGGCCACGCACTGTCGCCCGAATCCATGATGCCGCCTCCTGCCTCGGGCCCCCGGAGTATCAAATCGGCCCCTACTTCTACCCTTGTCTCGCCCAATGTGTCACCGCCACATTCCTATTCTGCGTTTGCTGTACCGCATCATAGCCCCATGCACCACTACACGAGAGGCATCGCCGGCAATAGCCCATTGTCTGTGCCCAATGGAGAACTAGGTATCCTAGTGAATGCTGCACATCAGCTAGAACACGAGGGTCTATCCGCCAACAACTCTAGACAACACCAGTATTATTCCCACAGCCACCATAACTCACGCAACCATCTTCCTTCTCTTTCTGCCTACCACATGTCTCGCCCGCATTCGGGCGACGATAATCGAGATGATCATTATTCGTCGGCTGCTCGCCTTGCTAAGCGATCGCGGCCAAATTCGCCTAATTCAACTGCCCCGTCCTCCCCGACCTTTTCGCATGATTCTCTATCGCCCACACCCGACCATACACCACTAGCAACGCCTGCTCATTCGCCACGGCTTCGCCCCTATGCCGGTATTGAACTGCCAACTCTACGAAACCTCACACTGGGTCACACGCCAGCCCTCGCGCCCATGGAACCGCATCTAGAAGGATCAAATTTCCAGCAGACGCCTCAACCAACCCAAGGCGCCCGGTCTTCGGGTGTGTCGCTAACCGATATCATCAGCCGACCCGACAGGAGTAGGAAACTACCGGTACCACAGGTACCTAAAGTAGCGGTTCACGATCTACTATCCCACGATACTTTCAACGTCAGTGGTCGAAGTTCAACCAGCGGCAGTATTACTGGCGGCGACTAAGCGAGCCGAGGCAACACATCTTGTCTCACAAGATTTGACGACACTTAGGACCACGATATGAATTATGACGCTTTTGTCGGAGACATAGAGATCTTTATAGACGGAGGCGTTTTCATTGATGGCATTTCAACACGTATCGTTCTCTCCACTCATAATTACGACGACTAGCTACGGCTATCAATATCCAATATGTGGATGGGCGTGGATAGACTGGTTGGTTTGGAATAGGCAGTGTGCTTTTTCACGGGTTTTACGATTATAGATCTCAGGTTTCCTCGGTGGTTAGACTTTTGTCGATACAGGCAGGACTTTTGAACTGGCGTTTCTGCTCTTCTTCGCGAGATTCGGGGCTGGATCTCCGGGGGACAAAATTGCGAATACCAGCGTCATTTTTATTCCCATTTGTTTCACCCAAGAGTCCCAAGTCGACTCGTCGCCTATATTACAATATGAAATTATTATTTCAATAATGATGTGGCGCTTTTTCCCTTTCTTCTTATCCTCACATGATGGAGGGCGAGTGGGGACTGGGCGCAGAGACAACTTTGTCACTTGAGAATGTCTGTCGGGTATGACTGATAGGTAGGTACCCAGATAGACTTGACCAAAATCAGATTCAGGGTGGGCAACTCCACTCACCGTTAACAAATCATTTGACCTTGGGGCTTCACGGCACATGGAGTGACGCGCAGTGTGGTAACGAGATCGGTTGTGATAAGCTGCCACGCCTGGCCTACTAGTGTCTGTACAATAGTTTCCTGTACGCCTCTCGTCCTAAGCTTGGCATCGACTAAGATAGTGCTGATTCACTTAGACAACCTCTGCATGGATCGGCTGAGATAAGGGCGGAACATGGGGAACCTACCTACGTTTGACAGATGTTGGCGCGAGAAAGGCTTTCCGATGCCTAGTTTTGGTTGTATCAGACTGAGAATAGATTATTGCTTTTTTCCTCCCCCAACCCACTCTCTCCTTTCCTGCCATGCTTGCGATCTGCTCCGTTGCGCCCTGACGTATGCATCTAGCTTGTAGTCCCCTGGGGCCCCGCACACGACCGGGGGTGATCTACATTGCGACGTGAAAAGGGAAAGAGAGTAACAATAAAGTAATAGTCCTATCACGCCCCCATCCTGCCTAGCCAGGAAAAGGAATGTCGTCCCTGAAGTTGGCTGTTAGTGACAATGATGCTTGAAGCCCATGATGTGCACCGCAGCGCCAGGTTCCTTCAGTGTTGGTTCCCGGCCCCAGATTTCAAAAACCCCGGACCGGCCCCCAGACAACTGGCCAGTAAGGCGACATACCACTCGGCAGCCGACAGCGCACAAACCACTGCTGTGACCCCTTGCAAGGTTGGGGACCTCATGTACAGTACCTACCACCTACTTACTTACTTACTTACTGCCGTGGGCTGGCCCGGTGATCCTTTTACGGCATTCTGCCCGTCTATTATTAGTCACTACTGCTTGTTGGCTGAAGATACATATCGAACCCAGGTTTCTGACGAGGACAAGAACTTACAAACACGAGCCCGCGCTATCCGCGCGTCGCGCTTGTAATTTAGTGCCAGACATCGGTAGACGCATGTTGGTCACCTGTTTTTCAGAAGAGTGTTGTAATCTCTTCGTGCTTTTTGTTCTGATATGTTAGTTTCTGAATCGGAGAGGAAAGGCTATAGCCTCGACACACACACACACACACACACCACACACACACATATAGGTACACACATACGCATGCATACACACGGAAATCCCTTATATTTTTAATCTTTCGCACTTGTATTACTACGCATAGTCGTCTCCGGTAACTGCCCGCCTTACGTGTGTAATTTAAATATGCAGGTGTATAGTACAACTGTACCGGTATGTAGGACGGTAATAAGCCGCCTCCGCCTACCTGGCCGTTCCGGTACACACCCATACGTACGGATGTAATAGTATGTGATGTGTATTAAATGACTGCATGGAGAGGTACCGGCCTCCCCTTGACCGAAACCCTTACATCTAGGAACAGTACTACCACACCTGAATAGCGTAGAAATTCTCTCCTTATTACTTACCTATAAGTGGTAACAGTCTACCTATGATTGCGTGCACCTTCTGTGAAGTTTGGTATATTCCCAATATTGCCGTCACGATGCCATGGTACTAGTAGTGGTGGGGCCGGCAATGCAAACACATGCTAGCATGATTTCATTCAGTGTTTAGATAAGGGATCTTATTATTGTCAAGGTACGGTAGCAGACCTGGACCTGGCCATGTACAGGCTACGGGCTACTCGCCTACATACCAGGCATAAGAGATGGTAACATGTTACAAGACGTAGCAAGGCTGACCTTGCATCAGGCTCGGGCGTCCCCGAAACACTACTTACTCAGCATCGCATGGTTGGATGGCCCGGTTGACAAGCGTTATGTTGCACAGAAGGAGGCGGTGGGGGAATGGAAGGCAGCGAGTAAAGAAATTTTCATGCTGATGACTTACATCGACGGATGAGCGAATGAAACCGTGCATGCATGCATGCATAAATATGGTATCGAGAGGTTCGGACGGATTCACCAACTAACTGCCTACCTACCTAGTATACAACATCTTTACAGTCGGTCCATTTATTCTCCCCTTCCCACCATCCATCATACCTACGTCTTCATTTGGCTTACTCAGCTGTAATAGGTAGGCTCTCCAATGTGTGTGCGGGAGTCTCCCTTCGTCACATTACGTATAGGGCCAAGGGGGAAAATTATCGATTGCGACATGGGGTTTACAAGTCACGGCGACGCGCTGACGTGATATGGGGGTTTCGTGGTTGGATTATATACTATATACGAAGTACGTAGGTATATTTTCGTCGGCCTCCCACGAACAAGGGACGCTGCGTCACTCGGAGACCCCACGTTCGACGGTTTCAGCTGACTCCTTGGACCTACCTGATCGTGTGTCGCGTGCTGGTTCGTCGCCTGACGAAGGAGGGCGAGGTGCGGTCACACAGAAAGGAAAAAAAACCCTGGCAAAAGAAATAAAAATGTATCAACCCCCATATCACAACAATTTACTATTTAAGTAGATGTAGTATTGGCAATGCCAAGGAGGGATGGTCTATCACATTTCTCTACTGTAAAGCTTGGGGGGAGGGGGAGAGGGGGATAGAGAGAAGAGATATAGAGAGAGAGAGATAGAGGCAGAAAGACAGAGAGCTACTGCACTTGTTTTTCTCTATTGCTTTACGTATCAACATTACGAGTCATCGGAAGCACACCACCACGGGCGATAGGGTCGCTTCACGCTTTTGGATGGATGCGTTACGATGGATGTCAAGGTGCAAGTAAGTACCTACCTACTTATGTACTGTAGAGTGCTGGTACAGGTCAAACTCTGGGTGGTGCATGTACTGTACTGTACTGCACAGTACAGTAACCTAAGGTAGGTACCGCTCACGCTGGCTGGGGAAAGGCAGAGTTTTGCGGGGACTCCATTTGCTAGTGTAACAAGGTATCGCGGGGAGCACCGGAAATCTTGCTGATCGCCTGGTTACATGCCTTAGCGGCCGAGAGGAAGAAGGAGCATATCTAGGACACCCCTGACAGGCCCTTGGATTTGCTGGGCATCGCTCCCCTTCCAAAGACCAAATAAGGAAAGAAAAAAAAAAAAAAAAAAATCTTCCAACCGGCATTGATGGTATTGATGTCTCGGCGCCATTCTTGTCTTGTCTTGCCTTGTTTTTATTTGTCGTGTTTGTCTACTCAATATTGCGTTTTACTTATTATAATTAAGTATATTTATTACCTACCTACCTGACATCCACTTCCGCTGCTAACCCGGGATATTTTTCTATCGGCTGTAGGTGCCCTCTACGGCATTCCGAGATCCTTGTGACCGTTACCCGAGGTCACATCAGAGAGTTCACTCCACCCTATCTCAAAGATAAGGCGAGCTCAAGACCTTTCGGGCCCCGTCAAGAGAAATGAAAGGAGGCTCTGATATGGGCTGTGCCATATTAGTACCATCGAGTGGTGGGACATCTCGTGTGTTTGTGCTCCTATTGTAGCGCCGTCGTTGTTTGTGTTGCCGTTCACCGGGTCGATGCGCAGGTTCGGACGCACTCCAACCGGGCGATTACAGACGCGTACACGATACAGGGCGAGGGTGCATTGGGGCAAATTCTGTTGCCTGGTCCTGCGGTGTCTATTTGCTACTTGTCACCAGAGGACGACACGGTCGCATTGGGATTTTGCTTTGGGCTTGGCCCCCTTTTTCTAGTCAGCTCATCTCTGGCCTCACATCGCCTGATTATGCGGCGTCTTCCCATTGCCCTTGGCCCAAGGCATGTTGCGGAGTATCGCTACACGGTCGCCGGGCGAGCTCGGCTTGTCTGTCTATGCTGTGCACTGGTGTGGCGGCTACCTATGATTAGTTATTCCACATACAGTATGAACAAGCATCGGTTTGAACTATCCGGGTCGTATTAATTAATGCCAACAGACGGTGCGCGGAGGACCCCGTACAGTATCTGATTACAGAAGGTAAAACAGTTATTAGTGGGCGGGTGTATCCGCAGAGCGGCTCCTGGATTCAGCTAAGCCACTGACGCTGACGAAGGACAAGAAACAGTAGCACCAAATCGTGTCGCAATGCCGGAATAGACGTGCCATTCACGGCCAGTATTCTTCTGCTTTTAATATCTTGCATACACACCGCAACTTTGGTATAAGCGTCAAGTTGGCAACACATCGCACCCTCCGATGTGAGGCCGTCTCTGCATACTGGTTGGCTGACAGTTCCTGTTGGGGGGCTGAGCATGTGTGAGATAAGCTGCCTACTGGTACCTACCTACTGCCTTACCTATACTACACCATGCAGGCATGTAAGTAGAGGTAGGTAGAGTGGCATAAAACAACAGTACATACACACTGTAAGGAACCAAGCTTCTTTGGAAATTCCAGACTCTTTCCCTCTCGGGCCACCCCTCGCGAACATCCCAGCCGGCTGTGCGGGGTGACAGTCTGGGGAGCCTTGTCGCCTATCTCGCCGTCTCGTACTCCCGATTCGCTCGCTTGGAAACAACCCTTGCCCGCTTACGAGAATCATGCTTGTCTTGGGTGTTGCTTTTTTGGGATCTTGCTGACGCTTCCCAACCCCTGTGTAGAACGAAATACCAAGCGCTCGTACCAGAGTACTTCCGTGATAAGCGCATTGAAACAATCGGTCATCCCCGAAGAGTTAAACACATCAGAGCAGTTCCAGGGGACCATTCCGTTTGCGGCCATTTTCACCGAAATAAAATACATTCAACCTAATATGTCCGCGATACGGTTCTTCCGTGCTCGTCATGCTGCTACCACTACCGACATGAACAAGTGTCGGTGTCACATTTGTGGGGGAGAAGGCAGATCACTGCACCACGATCGGAACAGAATAAAGGACAAGAGGCTACTGCGCAAGCGCACGATGACACGCGTCTTTTGTTGATGCGTAAAATAATACAAAATACCTGGCGAAGCACGTTCAAGAGCCGTGTCAGCACCTCTATGCACGGTATTATGCATGTACCTTGGAGCTGCGAATGACAATTGGCAATGGTGAGGAATGCCCACGTGTACGAAGTCGCCCTGGATATCTGGGGCACAGCCGATTCCAAATCCTGAAGCTGAACATCCTCCTCTTATTCCTGGAGTTCACCACGAGGCTCAGCACCTGTCGAGGGCGTGTATACTATACTGTAAGTACAGTATATGTGGCATTATTGGACAGACGGCTCCATCCCAGCACTCCCTATCCGGACATGCCAAGCGATGCCAAGAAACCCCGTAATCTGGCGGCGCGTGGGGGTTGAGTGCATGTCCTTCACGGGGTTGAAGCCCCCTTGTTTGATATCAATGTGACGATAATCCCAGTTGCAGTGAGCTCAGGCTCTCAGCTCCCTGAGCTGGTACTGTAGTGTTGTTGACGTGCTACTTCGCTCGTATGGTGAGCGAAGAGGAGTGAGAAAGTACCTATTATTGACTCCTAACAAGTGGGCTTGTTTAATGTATACAGTGTACAGTGAGTACGGTATGATACCTACATGTATGTAGGTTTGGTCAGGCCACGATCACCTCCTGCAGGGTACTTTTACCCCATACTCCAGACTCGCCTCTCTAGGCCATGTGTCTTCGAACCGGAAAGCCGAAAACAGAGGAAAACAGAGGTTGAGCGATCCAGTCTTTAAAGACGGAACATCCGATGGTCAGCGTTGAGAACCGGACACTAGTAATAGCTCTCTGACTTTCAGGTGAACAGGATTTCCCGGCGTTACACTACAGCCAGTACTGTAGTCCTCGCCGCTGTTGACCTGAAACTGTAGGCATACCAGGGACTATCTGAAGCAAATTTCTCTCTCAACAAACAAGAAACACTGTCACTGCGCACGGTATGCCAACCGATCGTGAGACCACCATTCATCATCTATGTGCATCCGTTATCCAGCCGGTTCAGCTCAGTGCGTCAAGCCGTCGGTTCCGTACCGTCCATGAAGCGGCATATCGGCAGAGCATCCCGGATCGCCAGTGGGATCAATTCCTACCCAGCACCCCTAGTTTGTGCTCAACACGAATGGGCCAGTCTGGGTCGACCTCTCCATTATCTTCATATTTTACTGGTTATGAAGATGAAACGCAACAGGAACTTGTTAGGTATTGTGAGTCTACTGTAAGTAGTGAGCGGCTTATACGAGAGTCGCCGGGACGAGCGCTGCAGAGTTACCTTAACCACACCAACCGGCTAGGTACAAATGCACCCGAGACCACGGCACTCTATCACTAGTTTGATTATCATTTCGATCGTTTCATTGCCCACCGAATAAAGCTATGACTGGTCGATTTTGGTCATTTGTGATAAGCCAGCCTGGCTCAAGAATATGATACTCAACCCCCCAAAGGTCTCACTGAAGCCATACTTGGCGCCATACCCCCACACTTCAACTGAGCCCTCACATGTTTAGCACGCGGGACCCGGACAAAAACGTGTTTCTAGGTGGGGAGAATACGGGGTGCCTTCGCCAGTTCGTCAGAATTAAGCGAGTCCCTACGTATAGATGCTACCTCTTAGCCACCATGTGGTGTGGTGTCTCGGACAGGCGCAGACGATGCCGTATTATTGTGTGATAGTGAACCTGTTTTCGGCAAACGACGGGCAAGTAAGCGTCAGCAGCAGCAAGAGAAATATCTATATCCGGTGATGGCGGGGAAAGTATCTGCAGTACTTACAAGCCAACCTAGCTATGGTGCGGTGTAGGAAAACCTCGTGGTGTCTTATCTCTAGGCAGGAAGCTGGGGAACGTTAGATGTTGATTAATTGACTGCATGTGGTCAGGGCCTAGCCCTTTCTAATTCCTGTAGTGCAGGTCTACATACATACGTACGATCATCCCGACCCCCTACCGCAGTACATGACTAATTGTCTCAAAGGATGAATGGCCCCTTTTACGTACAACGTGATTATGTTCATATGAGCTTCGAGAGACACGATCCACGTTATGTGTGTCCAGTAACCGAAATTGCGCTCTCGACAATCAGAGGGCAATTGGTCTTCGCATCCAGAGATCCTGCACCGGATATCTAGACCTCTCTTATAATTTCGACTCCTTAGGCTCTTGGCCTGAAGAGGAGAGTTATTGGCGGATAGTGAGAAGAGACACCAGTCGACACCCAAGTATTCCTCATAATGAGGCCTCGCGTCGTAACCGATATCTGAATGCTAACAAGTTGCGAGATATAAAAATAGCTCTTGTATAGCAGTTATACAATATCTCACGCCTCCCTCAATATTCCTGCTAGTTATTCTAGTCGGCGTCCCGTCACAACTCGAAGACGACAAACTAAGCCAGGACCAATCGAATAGATGTACGGGGAGAGAGCAGGACCGGCCTATGTCTATCGGAAATACCATCCGGATCTATTAACAAGGGTTCAAGGGCCGGTCCCGTCCCCTTAAAATCGAACATTCACGGGTAGGTCTCATTCGTTGGTCTAATATTGATGTACGAGGCCTCATTTGTCCAGAGAGTCACCAAGGGATCATCAGCAATCAAGCCCATGATATGATTGGAAAGTAGCTGCGCGAAGCCCAACTACGTCCAATTCCTGCATTGTCCCCGATATGGTCCCATTGCTCTCTAAATCTTGGGAGAGAAGATTTCTAGTATAATACGAGAGTCTAGATCTTTTAGGCCAACCCAGCCTTATCGCCACGAACCAACAGATAACATAGTACCTCACATCGTCTTGGCGCCCCGGGCTGAGTAGCATTTACAGAGTTGTTAAGGTTGCAGGAACTACGGATATATTATAGTCCAACCTTGTTACGTCATGATCATGATATTTACTTTACTAGGCTGCTCATCGACACACCAACGATCATGATTATCTCTCTAGAGCGGCTAAATGAGATACTTCCCAAACCGCAGCACAATCATAAGTGTCGGAGATGGTGAGATCGTCCATCGCGAAAGTTTCCGAAGCGAAATAGGAGAGTCGTTCAATCCTCAAAGGTCCGACGCTGAGTACCACCCACGCTTGCTCTTCAGGGGGTCCGCCAAATTCACATGCCAGGCCGAGTATACGCGGCTCGAGAGGTCCGTCCCGTTCGACCTGCATTCGGTGAACGCAGGTCGTAGGAGCTTCCCGCCGTCAATGACCATCGATGGGCAGCTCCGGTACATAAATTTCTTCTTTTCGATAATGTTGCCACAGGTACGGGAGACTAATATAGTTCCCGAACCGTTTACGAACAGAATGCGTGTTTCATTCGTGGACCCAAAGGCGTGGAATTATATGATATACATCCTCTACCTCTACTATACCGTGTTCCGCTCTAGGATCATACGAGAGTGCTCTCCTAGTGGGCAGAGACCTCTGGTTGATGGTCTGCCTAATCAATCTAACATGCCTCGCCGATGGATCGCCCGTTATTAGCCTCATCCTTTGTGTCGCTCGTTAAATCACCTTATCCCCCGCAGACGAGCCGTCTTATTAGCCTCTAACGATGCAGCTAGTCTGAGGGGAAGCCTGTCGACGTCGTATCAACTGCGCCGGCAATCAGAGGCCCCTGAACCAGTGTGGTGGCTATCGAGCAATGAAAAGGGTTATCACGGTATTGATGACGTTAGTACAGGGATTCATCATGATCTTCTTGTTTTCCCGTCGCCCTACCGCCAATATGCCTTTGTCTATATAGCCGTTGGGATTCCCTTTCTGCTGTGTAACTATGAGAGCCTTTTACGAATGCACAACCTGCCTCATCTGGGTTCTGTTGATGCGGCTTACGTGTACCTTAGCTCCATCCCTTGATTAAGAGGTATCCAAATCGATGCAGTTATGGTTGTCCGGCCAGAGGCTGGCACGACCCCTGGGCACCTCTATAATTGAATGTACGGCGAGGATATTGATAACCTGATGACATCTAACCCAGGCGCCTCTAGGCCCTTCGTCAGCCTACGCCGGCTCATAGGTATGTGCTCACCACGACGCAAGCACTGTAACCGTGGGATCGTTCGCGCGTGTCACATTATTACCACACACCAGATATCCTTATGGATATAACATCATGAATCGCCGTGCGAGATCTCACGTCATCGGAAATCAGACAGGAGCCTGCATGGTGTCGCATGGTAATCTATTTTCTCCTTGAACCCAAGCAACCCCCTCCATGGCTTCCGTTCTCCTGGTGGCAGGAAGCGGAAATAGATGCCTGAAATCCAAGATTGACGTCGGATTTCGGTATGTCCCGAGGGTGTGATAGTTCATCCAATATCTCATAGACGAGTCGTCCTCGTAGTCGGGGCTCCTAGGGGAAAACAGCCTTGTCGAGGATTTGTTGGCGGAAATGCTCTCCGTTTGACGCCATCGAGAACACCCTTTCACCGAGACGGCCAATGCCGTGCCGCCTGGAATATCGGCCCGCCAGCAGACCCGGCTTCATGGTAGGTACATAACACCCTCCCCGCCCGTCCGCCTATTTATACTGCAGAGGGTGGCCTCTGCTAGTGTCGCGTAGCATAAGCGAGAGATCCGAACCGTCAAGTGCAGCGAATTGGACCAACAACGGCTCCTCTCACTAGCAAATGCGGCAGGTGGACAAGACATAGACTGTGCATCGGCTCCCGCATCCTTGAAGAATGCGACACTTCGAGAGTTTGATGAGACGAACTCATGCTGGCTCTCGATTCGCGAGCAACAAGAGGCGTCTGACCGAAATAGATTTCTTCCTGATTATTTCATTGAGTCTTCAACTTGTTGAGAGTACTTGGAGATACTGTGAGTCGAAGTCATCGAACTCGGACAGCACTGTGGACATAGGACACGCACGGGCAAGTACCGCTTCCAATCTGGAGGCTGGAGATGTCGTTATGATGCTTGCAGCCATCCGGTCGCCGAGAAGGGTCGCAATGGATACTTGCCCTCGAATTATCTGACGCGAAGACTTGAAGTGTCGAACTCGCTCTAGTGGCTTGATATCGTTGATTACTGTTAAGAGTGACGCGAGCCGAGATCGAATGTGTGCTGGGGAGCTGTACGCCTTACTCATTAATGAGAGATAGTATCCGAAGCCATTCATGCGAGCAGCATACGTGAGTGAAAATTGAGTTTCGTAAGTTTAATATTGATATTCTAACCCCCGTTACCGGATAAGACAGCGCGTAGCAACACCAATAGAAGGATGCACTTTGGCCGCTGCTGTGAAGACCCTGGGAACTAGCTATAATATCGGATTGATTCAACGTAGACATTAAGCTGACCGCTGTGTAGCAATCTAACGTGCCAGCGGAGTTCTCATAGTGATCTCTGTAATAATGGGCACCTGCACCAAGTTGCCTACCTAGATTGGTAACGGATGATAAATACTTTCTAAATCCTATGAAATCGGATAAGTTTATCACCGAACTGGCCAGTAAATGCTCACTCGTCGCATTTAAACGAATTGTTCTCAATGCTCCTCAATACCATGGCCTGGAAAAGGAACGCATAACTTGTTGACTATCGTAAGGTAAGTACTTAATCAAACACCCAGTCCATCCCGTCCCGATTAACTATCTGCGCCGAAGGAGAAGTTTTTCCAGCCATGCTATAGCTGCAAACGAAACCCACGGCTCGTTGGAAGTATATCGCCAGAGAAAGACTGGTATATGAAAAGTCGAGGCCAGCCCTGTAGACCTTTGTGAAAACTCGTAACATCTGCCAGATCGTCGTCGAACTCATCGTTACATCGCCTGCGTGCATCCTCCACGTGGAGTAAACCCATTACCACAGCCCTCTAATAGGCAATCCATCCACCTCTGACACTCGAAGACTTCGGCGCCTTGTTGAGGACATATGGTAGTTATTGGGGCCGATTAGTCGCTTCCTTCTCCTTCGGAATCATCTTCAGCTCTTTCTGTCTCAGAACCGCTCAATGCCGCGTCGGGTTCAATTAATGGTGATTCCGGTGCATGTCGGTCGGTTATGAGCCAGTATCTTTCTTCCGAAGATAATAGTTTCGGCTTTTTGGCCTCCGTCATCGCATCTTTGATTTCTAAACCTTTTTGTTTCTGTAACTTGAGAATCCGCTCATCAATGGTATCTTTGGCGAAGAGGCGAATTAGGTAGGTCTCCTTCGTCTGTCCATGGCGCTTGATGCGGCCAAATGCTTGAGCCTCGGCTGCGGAGTTCCACCATGGATTCATAATGATCATTCGATTCGCGACCGTAATGTTCAAGCCAACATTGCCAGTCGCCATAGTTGAGATCTAGATAACTCTTGAGCTTGGGGATTTCTCGTTAGCTGCTGGGCAATGGATGTGCACACTTACCATGACTTTGATCTCTGGGTTACTTTTGAAGTCTTCAAGGTTTTTGTTTCTATCTTTCGCGGAGATATGTCCACTGTAGTAAACAAAGTTGATACCAGCCCTGTTAAGCATGCGCCCTAGAATTTGAGCAGTCGCAATCCATTCCGTAAAGACTATAATCTTATCTTTGGGAGCTTCTTTTTCCCACCCTCCGATGATGTCAAGTGCCGCAGTTGTTTTCGTACTTGGGACTATCACGCCTTGCTCATCACATTTTTCGAGCCAACGACAACCCGGTTTACTCGTTTGGGGTTGTACCCCATTGTAATCATCCCCTGGAGATCGATGGCTGCCTTTGCGATTTGGGACAACATGAGAACTTCGACCATCTGACGTTCGAATAATTTCACTTTTGATCTTCACTAGTTCTTCTCGAAAAACCCGCTTGTTGTCTGGATCTTCCTTTATTGTAGGGATCACCTTGCCGCATCTAGGGCACTTGCACTGCTTCTTCTCCGCAGAGGCATCGTTGCTATGGGTCAGATAGCAACTCAGGCACATAGTGTGACCGCACTGTAAAACTATTAGCAAACCTACGTATACATATCGTTTGATGGGTAAGATGTCTTACACCTAGCGATTGAAGTTCAAGGACCCCGAAACATTCAAGACATCCGTCACGGTCATGTGACGAAAGAATGTCATCCAAGTGAGCTTTTATATCGACTGTCCATTCATAGACACTCGGTTCTCCTGGCTGCGGTCGTGGGAACCCATCCGGAGATGGAGTTTCGTTCTTGACTTTCCTCGTCGAGACCTGGATTTTATCAAGCTCTGCGATTAGATTTATCACCTCGTCCTTGTTTAGTATGTCTCTGAGGCACTGCTCTAAGAGATTTATATGGTCCACTGCTTGTCGCAGTCGAGTACAACGAACTCGGTAATTTGATTTAGGTGCGCTTGAACCAGGCTCTTCCTCCTCGAATCCTTGAATATCTTCCTCGTTGGCTCCCTTTTTGGCTTCCTTAGCTCTTTCTCTAGCTTCTTCCTCTTCTCGGAGCATAGCCAGTTGTAAGTGTCTTAGATAAAAAGTCAGCTTTACGTAGATACGTTATTATTTGACGCACCTGGAAATTGTTGCCTCTTCGTCTGTGAGGCAAAGTATCTTATCTTCGATATGGGTTTCCGGGAGTTTACACATGTGTCGGCCTAAGAAGCGCTGGCTGGATTCCCTAAAATGATGCTAAGTTACGATATCTCCATTTAGTACGTGGGAAGACGTACCGTCGAAACATTACATTTGCCAGAATCTGCATCGTTCGGCTGTGTTGGTCGTCCTACGCCGTATAAGCATTTCGTGATAATGTTGGCTTGCTAGAGGTATTATTAGAGACTCACAGTCTGAGGTGTCTTCCACTTTTTCACAAATTCCTCCAAATTTTCATCTACGTCAATCCCGAGAAATCTGAAATATGGTCGGCATTCTGTAACGAGTCAATTTAAGAAATGCCTAAAGTATTAGGCTATCTCAATCACCTTTGATATTGTTTCTTAGAGGAGTCCCGGACAGTACCCATTTGAGTTGTGCATTCAGCTTGCAGCAAGCTTTAGAGGCTATCATCAGCGTTAGTGGATTTAATTCTTACATATGCTTTGCGCATAGCACGTACTGCTTCCATTGTAGTTCCTGATATTGTCACCTTCGTCAAGGATGATACGGTAGAACTCAACATCGAACAAAGGTCCTTCCTCATTGTCTCTTTGGCTGGAGTGCAATCTAAAGTCTCGCTCGACTTGACTATACGTTGCGAGCCTAAAACCGTCAGTAACATACGTGAATGGGGGAGTTGAACATACACATAAGGATATCCTCTGATTGCTAAAGCTCCCATTTTACCTCCGTATTTGCAAACCTCTCGGCTTGTTATTTTTCCGTGTTCTAATAGCTCTTTTTCCCATTGTAGGGCAAGCCCTTTGTTCGGAACGATTATTAAAGTCGCCCCTCGAAATGCGTGCAATGCCTTTTTGGATGGAGGGTGGGCTAGCGCGCAGGCTATGGACTGCACTGTCTTTCCTATGCCCATATCATCGGCAAGAATACCTCCCCGGCAGGCATTCCGTGATCTCTCTTGGCGTACCATGAAAGCGGCCCCAACGGCTTGGTAATCTCGGAGAGTGGTCGACATTCCCTTAACACAAAAAAGTTCATTAGGATAGTCTTGTTCCCGCCCTTCACGCTCAATCTTAGGTCCAAATACCAAAATGGCTTCTTCTAGCTGAGCCTCTTCACGCCTACGCCGCTCCGGGGTATATTCCGAGGTGTCAGAAGACTGGTCCTGCGGCCAAACACCCATGTTCTCAAACTGGTTCTCAAGTTCAGCCCTACGGGCATCCAGTTTCTTTGGACCTAGATTCCGCCTTTTATTCTGCTCTCGTTTTGTAGATGGGACACGCCCGCCATCCTTGCGTTTCTTACCTTGGTGCTCATGTGGCTCCATGGTTGGCGTAATTAGGTTGGGGTTTGTGTAAGGGGTATTCATGAAATATGTTAGATGTGTGTTTAGAAAATGGCGAAACTCAAAAGAGATGAGAGATCAAAGGAACAGGAGAGGCAGAAAGCATCACAAGTCCAAGACGTGACGCCGAGATGATGTGTGGTAAGAGATGGATGATACCAGTGAAATCTCCAAGCTATAATGCGAATGCAACAAATAGGAAGGGCTTGTGATGGGAATAAGGACGTGGTCTTGACTTAAAGCGTGTATGTAGATAAGTAGCTGAAGCGAGCTAATTGCGGAAGCTGGAGGAGACGAGAACTACTTGATAAGTTTTTAGGTCCTGCGTATTAGAAACGTATCTTCTTGCCGTTTCTGAAGCTCGCTCTTTATACATTACAGGGTGTGGCCTGAAGATGAATGAGGTTGAAGTTAGTTTAAAAGGAGGAAGGTACGAGACCAATGTACGGAGTGTCGGGGAGCTGCCTTGTGTTCTTGGTGCGGGATGCTGAAACTTATACAAATTTGGATGTGAACGAGAGAAGATGATGGAGGAAGAGAATGCGTGCAGGTGAGAGTGTAAGTGATAATGCGAGTGAGAGCCAGAGCGAGAGGGAGAAACAGTGTGTTCGAGGCCTGGCTGAGGAAGGAGGTAGGGGGAAGATAGGTACCTAAGGTGTAGTTGGCGGTTGGTGGCATAAGGCGAACATGCCGATGACGAGGCAAGAAGGCTGGACAGGAAAGACTTCTTGGGTGGCCTGCCTGTAGCTTTGTCCGATAAAAATATATCGAAATGAGAATAACTTATGTGCTGTCGAGGAGTGGTGTCGACAATTGATAGTGCGAAGCGTCGATTGAATAAAATGCACTGCCAGTCAGCAGGAGGCTTGGGATATGAGCTAGCCTAACGATGAGGGGGAAAGATGTGAGTCTCCTAAGCTAGACAGGATATAAAATAAAGACCTCCAACAGGCTCACCCCAGCTTTCTTGTTGAGATGTTGGTTTTTTGGATGCTTACCGGATGAGGGTCTTAAGAGAAGGTGAAGATGGTAGTATCCACAAGACTGGGTTGGATATGGTTTGTGTTGTTGAAGTGCTCGAAGTCGTCAACGGCAAGCACGAGGACTCGAGCCACCACTTCCTTAGCAGGGCTTGAAATAAATATCTAAGTAGAAAATACCTGCATGTTAGACAAGCGCCTACCTAACCTTAGGTATCTACTCAATACTCATTAGGTATGTTCTATGAGTGGTAGATCTCCCACACCATCAAGCTTCATGAAGTGAGAGGGTCGGCAATGCAAAGGCAGGAAGTCGCAAGGTATCGCGGCGGAGGGCGACACGTCAATGAGGAGAAGAGCAGGCGGTTTTGTGTTCGGAAAGAGAGCCTGCTTTGATATATCTGGAACGCGCCAAATAACGACGGCATCTAACGCCAGAGATATTGCGCATGATACCGTCGCCCGATCCAGACAATGTGGTTACGGTGTTCGGTGGGGATATCGAGGCGATGAAGGTGGGCACTGAATTCTATTCTAAAGATTGCAAACGTACCATCTCCGGCATGTTTTTAATATATCACCGATTGTCATTCGAAGAGTCTTGCGAGAGGCGAATCGAGAAGTGAAGAGCACGGCGCAAGCAGCCGAAGCTTTCATTAAAGTATTGGTTAATTGGCAAGCTAGGACGAAATGATATCGCAATGGACCATTTAAATACCAACAATAGGCAGTTTCTATAGCCTCACTTGAGGAACATTCGGGGCAGCTTGTCATCAATCTTCATGATATATTCTATTCCGAGTATTGTTCCCTTTCATGAAGTGGGCTCCTAGCTGCACTCATACCCATCATGGTAGGACTCGCTGTATTGTCAATATGGGGTACAACACTTTACCGCATCTCGTATTATCATCTTCTCAACTTTTCCACAGTATACAAGCACCTAGGCATTGGATAATAATTCATCCTCGGCGCCTTCTTATCAGTTATCGTAATGATAATCCTCGAGTATGCCCTAGAACGCCATTTCCTAATCATCATATCAAAAACGTGTCGTATGATCGCACCTATTCATCAAATCTTGTATACTAGTTCGCCATCCGTGTACCTGGCTTGCGTTAGTATCAACTTTGCTAGCACTTTTTGGACTAGAGCAGCACTTACATTATCTGGTTTGCGTTGTCCATCCTCTTGAGCGCCTTAACGGCTTCATCCCGTGAGAATGTTGCAACTCGTCCGCCTAACCGCCCATTAACCGCCTCGATTACATCCTCAACATTTGCTGATTCATCCTGAAATAGGTCTGTGCTGAGAAGTTGTCCAAGAGCGGTACGGAATGTTGCAAGCCTTTCAGATGTGATGGGGGCATCAATATTGAGACTGGCGGTTCCGGCAGCGAGGTCGGCATCTTCCTGTGTATCTTCTTCTTCTTCTTCTTGCGTCTCGAGCTGTGATGCAGGCACAGAAGAAGCAAACGAGATCTGGGACGTAGTGGGTGCATTGGACGATGAAGCACCACCACTACGGGTTGTACGACCAGTTCGACGGGGTGTGGCATCATAGACGTCTTCATTCTCTTGTTCGGGCTCAGGTGTATCAGCTGTGTTGCGATTCGAAGTACCGTTTGTACGACGCCCGTTGCTGGTTTGAGCGAGGCCAGTTCTTCGTGTAGAGCGAGTCGCGCTAGTACGAGCTGTTGATCCTTTGAACGTACCATCGCCGTCGCCGCCATCGGAACTCTCTTCGCCCGAAGAGTCTGATTCAACTTGCCGTGTCCGTCTACGCTTCTTTCGCGATTCATCTTCCACGACTTCCTTGAAGAGAGCAAATCGCAAGATCGCTTCCGCTGCTAATGCGTCTCGCTCCTCCACCCTGTTTGAAAGTCGGGACTTGGCGTGCGCAGTCGCGAGACGAATTAACGTTTCCAGTGTACGAACCGTCAATGGGGACGTCCTCCTCTGGTTCCCTTCCATTTCGTCATTCCGCAAACCCACATATATATCTGCAATACGATCTGAAGCGTCCTGGGTGAGAACCGGCTTGAGTCTGGTCTTGCAGTATTGAATGTATTTTTTCATGAATGGAATGCTGAGGACCTCGTGGCGCCTGTTAGCCCCACGGCCCGAGGTCACAGTAACACCAGCGTGCAACATGGCATCGTATTTTTCATATACTTCGGTTGGCTTTTGTGTGGCGTCCTGGCTCTGTAGAGCTACCCCAAGAGCTTGGGATGCGTTCTCACGGACGGGCGCGCCTTCATCGGTGCCTGGCTGTCGATAGCGATGCATGCGTAAAACATGTTCAGATACTTGGCGGTCTCGACTATCTTCAATGTCATCTGTGACAACAAACAGGAGGTCGAAACGTGATAAGAGTGAGTCCGGAAGCGCAATGTTCTTGTGGGGGTCTTTGTGTGTATCGTACTGGCCGAAAATGGGGTTGGCGGCCGCAATTACACTGCATCTGGCGTTTAGCGACGTATGGATACCGGCTTTCGCTATCGTGACGGTCTGCTGTTCCATGACTTCGTGGATTGCAACCCGGTCAATGTCGGACATTTTGTCAAATTCATCAATACAAACGACTCCCCTATCTGCCATGACCATGGCACCAGCTTCGAGCCTTCTCTCACCAGTCTCCTTGTCTGACGTGACAGCTGCTGTCAAACCTACACCAGAAGAGCCACGACCAGTGGTCGCAATAGCTAATGGCGCTGTATTGAGAACGAAACGTAGAAGTTGGGATTTTGCTGTTGACGGATCGCCGACCATCAAAATGTTGATATCACCTCTCAAGTGTGTGCCATTTTCCAAGTTCTTCTCCATGCCCCCGAGAAGCATCAGCAGAATGGCCTTCTTAATGTAGTCATGGCCATATATACTAGGTGCTAATGACTGAGAGAGGAGTGCGAAGAGGTTTCGTTTCTTCGCAATCTTGTTGATATTGCGAATATCGGTGTCAGTGATTGTAGCAGTAGCGACTCCTCCGCTTGCCTTTGACGAGAGAAGCACTATGTGATTCGCTAGGATGACTGTCTTAAATAGAGCACTGTTGTGATTTGTGTTCCTGTTACCAAGCGTCCTGAAGATACCAACGAGCTGGATCCTATCGCCTGGTTTGACTTTATCGACGAGATCATCATCTAAAACGACATCGACGCCACGAGGTAGCTGTCCAGCAGGTGCTCGTTCCGGCATTTCTTGTATTGAGATTGTTTGGTGATCTCTGTATGTGCAAAAACCATACTCGGTGAGAAGAGGGTTGCCGTCTTCGTCTTCTCGGGGGTAGACGCTTGATGTGGTGACGCCAGCGGTCATGGTCTGGTCACGGTAGTCGCGATAATGGAATACGTTCTTTTTCTCATTGAAGTGCACGCTTCTAACCACCTTTGGTCTTATCAGAGAACACCTCGTGACTATACCTTCGATGGAGACCATGTGGTTCAGGTGGTTAGACGACAATGTTCTGGGATTGCAGGCGTTGAGGCCGAAGCTGCCAGCCCAGGCGCAATAGTACAGGACGTCCTCGTGGGTCTGGTCAGGCCGTGCTTGCGGGATGGTCTCGACGACCTTCTTGAGCGCGAAGTCGAAGGCGATAGTGTAATCGAAGGGATCGAAGAGCAGGCCCTCTGCCAGCTCGGGATTATGGTCGCGGACATGGTCGAGGTTGACGACGAGCCGTCGTTGATTCTTCTGGAGCATAAGAATGATGTCGGACCGGTAGCTCCTCGCATTTTGGTCGTCTGTTCAACAATGCACCTAAGGTCAGCGAGCTAGGGAATATGATACATTCCATTTGGGTCTACTCACGGGGATCGAGGAACTCCGACGCTAGGCGGACGCGCTCCTTGGCTGCCTCATCTCGAAGCAGAAAGGGGTCCATAATGCCTCAGACTTCTTTCGGCGAACGTATAAGTGTTATGTAGGAGCCAGAGACTAGATTGTGCCGGTTGATGTATTCTATCGCTTCCGACCTGGGATGCGGACGACGAGAAGAGTTACGATGCTGGATGGGCATGTGGTGGGAGGTGGGGGGAGCAGTAGGCAGTGGAATGAGAAAAAGAGACAAGCGCGTATCACAAGCCCGACGCGTTTTCGCGACACCGCGTCGGAAAATCAATTAAAACACCCACTTTTGGTAATCTCTCTGGCCCCGATTATCTCCGGTGCCAGCTCTTACAACTTGGGGTGCCCTGTCAGCCCGCTAAATGCCTGAATCCTTGTTGAATCAGGCCGGCGCAGCGCTGTCAAAAGACTGACTCACCCCGAAGAATACCTACTGTACCTCGCAATCGAGTCACAGACGGAGCTGAGAAAACGAGGCTCAGTTAGGTATGCTGTATGCTGGCATGATCTCTTCAATCTTCAGCACAGGTCAATCCCGGGTATGAATCATAATGGCTCAGCTGAGACGATCCCAGCATTTTTACCACAGCCCCCTTTTCTTTATCAACCTTGTTTCGCTAGCACCTTTTAGCATGTCAGCCTGGCATCTCACTGAGTTTATAAAACTGGTATTCGTTGTTTGACGATACCAAAGGCTTTATTAAGGTTTCCACGTCTCAATTTTTCTGTGCATCGTCTATTTAGCAGCCAATCGAAGCTAGTCATTTACTTAATATCCATACTCTCTAGTTTTTGTTTGATATTGAGATCTCATTATCCCGTACAGCAATCCAATTATGGCGAACGAGGAGCATCCATCGCAATCCACGATTGTGCCTATTGATTCCTATGATACGGCCTTATGCATAATCCCTCCAAAGCGCTTTTGGCCCACGTTCGATCGTTTACGATCACTGTATGATAAAGCGTCTGAAAAATGGCCGCCTCACATTAACCTTGTCTATCCATTTGTTCGAGTCGAGGACCTGCCAAAGGCCTCAGCTCTGCTCGCATCTAAAATGAGCGATGCCACATCCCCATTGGATGACATCAAGATTTGCCTTAACGCTGCGAATGTGTTCCCTCATCGACGAGACAACACGATTTTCATCTATGACAATAAGAAAGAGCGGACATCAAGACTGAACACTTTGCGACAAATCGCCTTCACAGCGACGGGTTGCACTTCAGCAAAACAATATCGCATGCACATGACGATCGGACAAAGCGAAGACGTCAATTCATCTTCTCACAAGTTCCTGTTAGAAAAGGCATCTCTATTGCCATCAGTAGAGTGGACCGTCGACAAGCTATATATTTTGATTCGAAAGCGCATGGAGATTGATGGAGATGCCTTCAGCCAGATGAGAGTATGGGGAACTAGTGAGTAACGTCGTGGTCCATCCTCTTCTTTCTAGCCATGATCCTGTTCTCGAATATCTGCGATCTCTACATTCTCGTCTACAGACCATAATTACTGACTCTTCATGTTGAAGTCGACCTCACTACATTTTCATTATGCGAGGCGGATCTGTCTGAAAATCTTAATGAAGATGGGCTGCTGATTCGCACACCCGACGGGATATCAAAAGCTCCGAGAGAAGGTAGCTCTCTTGTAAACCACCCATATACTTTTGCAAATGAAGGAAAGTGGGTTCTTTATCAGCACCCTTCGACAGACGCACCTAGAGAAAGCAATCTCAGCTCTTTAACAATCGCGAGTTACAATGTTTTAGCCGAGTTCAAATACCCCCCTTCGAAAGCTAGATATCCACTCATTATTCAGAACATCCTCCAGCATGCGATTTTGGCCGACGTTTTAGTCTTGCAGGAAGTTACCGATGATTTTCTGTCATTCATTTGTCAAAATGATGATATCCGCAAACACTACCGATTCGTCAGCAGTGGACCTCCCGACCAAGATGATATCGAACCACTCCCAAGCCACCTGAATGTCGTGGTGTTTAGCAGATGGGCTTTCTCCTGGAGTTGGCTGCCATTTTACAGACGCCATAAGGGTTCAATCATCGCGAAATTCGCAGACATCGGAAGGCAGGACGGTAGCGGTTTCATCCCAGCCATCCTATCAACCGTCCATTTGACCTGCGGTCTAACAGATGGCTCCGTTTCATCAAAGAAGTTAGAGCTTCAAACTCTAATCGCTCATCTATCTCAGTACTATCCGCAAAATCCTTGGATTCTTGCTGGTGACTTCAACATTACTACCAGTTCTTATACGATCGAAGCAGCATTCAAGAAGAATGCTATCTCGTCGCAAACAGTGGTGTATCTCAAAGGGCTCGAGAATGCACTTGCTAAGGCAGGACTAGTAGACACCTGGACGTCCGCTCGAGTCCAGTACGGCGACCTCATGGATTCTGAACAAGACTTTGAGCGCCAGACGGAGACTTTTGAAGGAGAACAAGGAGCAACATTTGACCCCACAGTCAATGATTTGGCTGCGGAAATCGTCGGAAACGGTTTCAATAATAGACCTCAGAGGTATGACCGGATACTCGTGAAAGGAGAGGACTTTCTTGTGACCGGCTTCACTATGTTCGGCCGAAGACCAGACCACTTGCATAAAAACACTATGCGAAACGAGAATGACCTGGATTCAACGAATAAGAAACTCTCGTACGCCAGTGATCACTGGGGAGTCAGATGCTCTTTAAAGATCAACCAACCGGGAGACGATGTTTCATGTGAGAATACCTTCAAGGTCTCGGTGCCGGTAGATATTAAGCCAGCCCCGAGTTCACTAGACAACGTGTCGGAACTCAAGAGCCGCCTCGATGAATTAGGCATATTTCCTTCGGAGGCGGATGCTACCAAACGGAAAGCGGCCTTGGAGTTATTGAAGGACGTGGTGTTAGAAAGCGATACCGATTCAGCGCGGGGAAAGCCTACCTTTGTCCTTGTTCCAGTTGGATCGTACGGCCTCGGCGTTTGGGCGGCATCGTCAGATATCGACTGTCTTTGCATCGGGCCCATCAGTGCCAAAACCTTTTTCACCCTGGTTACTCAAAGGCTTCGCAAGGCCGAAGATAGAGGTATAAAACTTCGGAGGAGAGTGAATGCTCACTCTGGTACGATGCTCGAGCTCGAGGTCTTGGACGTCAAGATGGATCTGCAATACTGTCCATCAACTATCATTGCCGATACTTGGCCGCATGCTATGAGGCTACCTGCTACCGACCCAGTGTTCGCGTTACCAACTCAAACGCTAGCGAAGTTGAAACCAGCGAGGGATATGTACTATATTCTACGGACAATTCCTGACTATGCTGCCTTCCGAACTGCTTACCATTTCATTAGACATTGGGCAAAACAGCGCGGTATATACTCGGCAAAATTTGGACTATTAAGTGGAATCCAGATCTCGGTTCTCTTGTCACGAGTTTGCAAGCTGTTGTCGCAAGAAGGAATGCCTGTTTCTTTGCCATCTATTCTGACCACCTTCTTTCACCATTACGCAAGTTTCGATTGGAGTTCACAACTGGCATTCGATCCCTTCTTTCACAAACAACTTCGGTACGTCCGCACAACCAGAGAACCGATGGCCATTCTAGGATTTCATCCTCCCAGCCTCAACACGGCGCTCAATGCATCTCTGCCTTCGGTTAGAACCATTTCCAACGAGTTCAAGCGAGCAAACACACTCTTATCGCATGAAGGGACATCTTGGCAAATGTTCTTCGACACCACACAGGAGGGATCTGTAGAATTTTTGACGGCATTCAAGACTTTCATCAAGATTGATACTCAATTTTGGGGAGTTTCACTAGCAAAGGGCAGCGGCTTTGTCGGCTGGCTGGAATCTAGATGTGTGATGCTCTTAGTTGGTAAGTTCTATCTCATCATGATTCATTAGGATAACGCTCATGCGATTTTAGATCTCAACCGACGTCTTCCTAATATTCATGCCCGAATCTGGCCTGCACGATTCGTCAACGAAGACGTTTCCGAAGATGAAACGGACTACCAAGGCTATTATCTGATCGGTTTAGATAAATTAGAGGGGTCGAATGAAGAGCCCATGTCTAGGGATGACATAAAGACAACACTCGGTTCATTGCATGCTGCTCTGCAAAAATTCGAAGGACAAATCCGGGGGGACGAGAAATATTTCGATTCCAACACATCCTGGATGAGTGCATCGCTCGTCAACCGAGCAGAGCTTGGGACATTGCGGCTTGACAGCCGTGAATGGGGTGAATACACAATCGGCGACGATGGCTTTGATGAAGATGAGGAAGAAGAGGAAGACGAGATAGTTGGCTCCGATGACGAGGGCCACAGTGGTCCAGAAGCGCTTACAGGCAAATCGAAATCTAAGAAAGCAACAACCGCGCGCCAACCTACGCGCCCAGCATACAGCGGCAAGTTTCGCTCTTCGGCTGATGTTATCAACAGAATACGATGGGACCCGAATATGGATAGCGGTGATTACATTGTAGGCTACGAAGACCGGTTTTTAGGAACAAAAGAGAGAGCACTTGATACATGGAAATCAGAACAAACGGACGAGGAATTCATTCCTCAACACCGAATTCTGTACTTCAAGCGAAAGAGCGACAGCGTAATTGTATGGGACCGGAAAGAGAGACGGGATACCGTGTTTGGAAGTGGGATCAGCAGCATCAATGCCGATTGAAAGGAAAGCGGTGTTTTCAACGGATACTTTTCGGTAAAGCGGTGAGAGGCTCGTCATCTACTATAAGTATCGCGTTGGAGATAGTTGGTGCATGTGGTCTCGCGAGCCAGATAATATCGAAGGGTGGAATAGAAGGCCTATTGGTTGACGCGTCCACATGCTATCTCACCGCTTCCATCCTTATACCACTAGAATATCATCTCGTGGGGATCAATATACAAGTGCCATATTCTGAAGTATCCAATAGGATGGCTTGTCACGGGATCACCCGTAATCGAGGGGTCACCTGATCTTGCTACAATGCAGGTCAATGCAGGCCATCCCGTCCTATCCCTGCGAAACGTGCCCACCCAGCGTGGGAAGTACCAGTACCAGCCTCAAGTCTCCTCTGCTCTTCACCCTAAATCTCGCTACTTTTCCCAATGGAGTAGCATATTTAGGATAGAAGTACCCAGTACTAAGAGCAGAAACAATGTTCCTGGTCTCTGGCAGGGTTGGTGTAGGTACTTGCCGGCCCACGAGTTTGTGTCATGCTTGCTAGCTGGACATGCGGGAACACTGGCGGCGCCATTAGGCCGAAATACGGTAGACAGCTAGTTTTCTATGATGTAATTGAGCTGTTAATTTTAACTGGCTGAGGCGTCAACTTTCCAGACTAGGAGCCGTTGTGGACAGAGAAACGATCTAGTCCTAAAAGAGATTATGATTGCTCTGCCGGGACGCACAATGTGCCTCAACTATCTTCAACCCTTGCCCTCGGCAGATAATAAGGAGCTACATAGGTTTGCCTAGTAAGCAACAGAAGTACATATATACTGAGTAGCATGATAGTCTATACTGTGCTCTTCGGCGGGGTCGAAGACGACCACTAAGTCGCTTATGCTTTATTGCTACGTAGTATTCGGTGTTATGCCCCCCGGAGCAAACTGGCTCATCTTGTCTCAGTTTTCAAATACGAAGATTTCGCATGCTTCTCCCAGGTCTAGCGCCGGCGTGCGCTATCTAGTTTTACACGTACTTGAGACTAGGCCATTAGTATAGTAATACGAGTGCAAGACTCCGTACGAGGCTTTAGCTTTTACCTCGCCTATATTCACCTTGTCTCCTATGTACACCAACACAGCTATACGAGACCGAAACCGGGACCGAACTCAGCAAATCAAAGCGAGGCGATTTGGATATTTACTATAAGCCGTAGCTACTTTTATACGTAGGATTTTAGTATCCCAGATGGCATGATTTCAGAGTATCATACGGAAAGGCGATTAAAGAGAGCCTGTCACCGATCTGATTTACCTACGCCATGTTCGGTATGGCCTATATCAGGCATCTTCTTCTCCGGGAACTTTGTGAACAGCAAGTCCCTAATTTTGTCGATAGGTGCTGTCATGAGGCCGACGGCGGTCTCGAATGGGGGCTTGTTGGGGGCAGAGGGGTGCGATCGCGTCGGGGTAAGCATCTTGGTTTGCTCGAAGCTCTGGCTTAACTCCTTCGACTCCGTTAGGCTGAGTTTTTTCTCGAGCTTGACGAGATCATTCTCTTCTTCTTCCTTGGTGTGATGCTGAAGATCCTCAAATAACCGTTTGAGCGTTGGGAGATAGGCCTCGTCTTTGGGTTTCATCTTTTGGAAACGGTATAGCTGCTCCTTGATCTGAATGTTGAAAATGAGAGTTAGCGTAATTGTATCAAAATAAACCCGGATTCATTTTGTCTAGGTTAGAATACTCACGCCTTGATGTTGAGCTCGGTTTTTATCCGCGATAGCTTGTCCATTGTCTTGGATGTCCCTTTCGAATGCTGGATAAACCACGATCTCCTCCGCTATGGAGTGGCGAGCCAATTCCCATATAAAAGCATTTCCAAAACGTTCCTGCTCGTCTGAGTCCTTGGAATTGACAACGCGGTTGTAGTAATCTTTGAGTTGCTTGTGATCCTCACGAATTGCTTCGCTCACTTTCCATATTTGACTCTGCTGAAGGGACTCTACTTTTGAACCTGGGAAATGGGATTCAGCATAATGGCGTCGGGTAATGAGCTGTGCCTGTGGCCCGCGCACCGCGGCGCTGGGACTGACCAAGAGGCGGCTCCGATAGATTGATCGTGATAGCATTGTAATCAGTTTGCAATGTTAAATTTCTTGTTTAGAGTTCCATAAACTGCATTGCGTGACCTGAAGCGGATAACTATACTATAAGCTTGTTTTCTATTATGCACCGTGGTTGGTCGACTTCAATTGGGCAGCGAGTGTCGTGATAGTGATGACGATGATCGGCGTCATTCCGCTACATTGTTCTACGTCACAACCGGTACGGTATTGTGGGTTAGTAAACAGAACGATCAAACGCTGCCGGCATCCATTTGATTGTTCGTACATACTACATACGTAGGCAATTTAAATTAGACATTAGAATAGGTTCATCACTATACTCATGCAATCTTAGATAAAGAAAGTATTCATTGCATTAGATCGTAACATCAATTTGCCAAAGTTCCTTAATCTTTCATAGCGACTAATGAATGCCCAGGTACCTATATAGTAATACTACTAGGTAGTTTTGCTAAATGATACGGAATTGAAAACAGATATAAAATATTAGACTATGCTCAAACAATGAGTGTAGAGGAGCATAAATGCAAGATAGCAGGAGGAGACTCGCGTCAAATTTCGAACATGGATGAAAACCTACTAACCTGAGGGTAGCGATAATTCCCTCGAATCTTCTCTTACGCCTTTGTGGCTTTGACTACCGCTACACCAGGTTGTTGCAGGAATGATTCCCACACTTTAGGGTTCTCCCGGACGGTTAGGGCATTCTCGTAAGGCTCGATCTGTACATCGACAAGTCCGTATTTCTGATAAATCTCCGTAGAGCCAGAGTACGTCGCCTCCATGCTCGCCGCTTCGATCTCGCTACCGGCGGAAAAGGCGTACCGATACTTGATCCCGCCAGGTATTTCCTCGAAGTCTTTGAAGACAACGCCGAGTTCGCCTGTTCTCATAGCCGGCGCGCGGGGATCGCAGCACCGAACGCCGAAGAAACGGCCGCCGGGCTTCAGGTATTTTTCAATATTCTGGAACATGCCCTCAAGCACGGTCATGTTGTCCGCGTGGTCCAAAGGCCAGTGGGCCATGACTATATCTAGAACACTCAGAGTCAGCTACCGCCGTTTGGGGCGTGATTTATGGGAGTTTCGGAAATTTCCACACGACTATCTTAGCCAAAAAAGGGAATCCCGAGCCCTAAAAGTTACCAAAAGAAGAAGAGAATGGCCCCAAGATTTCCTTACCGTATTGGGCATGTAATGGGAGATGACCAAGCGGCTTCGAGATATCCGCCTCGAACCAGCGCAGCACATCGCGGTTCAAACCCGCCTCTATCTTCTTGCCCTCGTGCATCATCTCGTTGGAGATGTCCACGATGTCGACAGCCGATGCGCCGGCATCGAGAGCATAGCGGGCTTTTATGCCCGAGCCACCAGCCAGGTCAAGGATCACGGCACCAGAGGCTTGCCCAAGCGCCGAGAGGAAGAGCTCTGTATCGAGACGCACAATGGGCGAGCCTTCAGACCAGAAGGTTTCATAATTGGCGGCTTCTGCGGCATATTCTTTCTTCACAGTGTCTGCCATGATGAGATGCCTGGACCGTTTTTCGGGTAATGATTCAGATTCAGTCAAGAAATCAAAAGGGCCGGGAGAAAAAGCTCGGTCGGGACAGCTTGGATTAAATATCGACGACAATGCAACATACACGTCATCTGACCATGTACGCACACATGAGGGGAAGAGGCGTCGCTGACGAATAACTGGTCGAGGTCACAAAACCTGTAATTACACCCTAGAATATTAATAATAGTGGGTGACATTACATCGTCTCTACTAATATGCAGCAACCTTGTGACAATAGTTTTCGGAATCCGAAAGCCAACACACAAGTTTATATGTTGTGTACTGCAACCTTCATTTGTGGCCAAATTGCAGACAGAAAACAAGATGAACTCGGGAGCCCAACATACTTGCCAACAAGAGCTCGTGTAATGTCGCCGAGGTCCCCGCGAGAGCTTCATAAACTGTTTTCTTACATAGTCCAATCGGCACGATAGGCTGGGGTTGGTAATTGGCCGTAACGAAAAGGCACCTTTCGATGCAGCTTTTGATAATTAGAACATATCTTTTAAAAAANANNNNATTGATAGTCTCGTGACAAGGGCTTGCGCTTGGAGGAATATTCGTGTTGCTAATAATCTTCTATGTTATCAAAGGGAACCTCGAACGTCTTAAACTCTTGGTGGGATATCTACAGCTTTATACCCGGATTTATCCCTGTATTTCTAAATGCTCAGTTTAGATTTCTCGCATTCTATCTTTCTTGGATCTCGTATACAAATATGTCTCCTTTGTATAGTGAGGCCGAAGAGCTTATGTAGGTTCATCTCAAGTCCGTGTAACAAGGACTTCTCCAAAACGAACAGCCAAATGCAACGTGAGACTATAAGTAAAGGAATAACCTATTCGAAGCTATCATTAGTAGTTTGCCGAAAGTCAGACAATCTTGAATGTGAATTTTGTTATCCAAACCCGCAACTTCGTTGGGCTAATTTTCTTAACATGGCTAGTTTTCTTTCAGGTCAGTTATGGAGTATTCTACTTCTTTTCTAGCAAATCTAGTAGTCAAAATTTATGCAACAGAGTATCCTTTAGTCTTTTTAAGCCTACAGGTTGGCAAATTTGTAAAGGATTAGTACTGTGGGTAGACAGTACAGTAATTATCTAGTGATATGGAGAAGCCACAACAATTAGCACTGACGATATCAAACTAAAGGTCGGACCATAGCCACAGAACTTCATTAATGTGGCCCAGAGCATTTCACACGAGACCCCAATTCCTCAAATAGTGCAACATTAATTATCAAACTAATTTTACCATCAACTTAGGTCTATGGCCAAAGAGTAGAAGTGGGACTCTGGTTATGGTCTAGGCATGGTATTTGATGGCATTAAGGCACATTACAATCTTCCCCTAGGCTCTTTTTATTTATTTTTGACAAGGGCTTGGCTGCGGGGACTTGGAAGGATATTTAGATTGTAATGATCTTCGATGTAGCCAAGGGGGACATGCAGGACTTGCCCCTATTCTGCCAAGTAGGAGGTCTACAGTCCATATGATCTGAATAGCCTCGCCTCTAATTGCCGACCTCGCTACCCCTTACCCTCCCCATTTTCTTGCAGGCGTTTCGGATGATCAGGTAATACGCAAGGTGGCAACTGAAGCTTCTCACAGAGACACAACCATATAACTATATAAATAATACGCAGGTCCCAGTCTCGGATGTATCAGATGTAGGTTCCAGCTGTTCGGTACGTGGACACTCTTCGCAGTATGGTACATGTGGTAGAAGTTAAAGTGGTTGCAGCCTATTTTAAGCTCGCTATAGGTCTATTTTGATAATTTGCAACCTCCAAAAACGCTTATTGTATTGTAATTTAGAAATAAACACAAATGTGAAATTTAGTTAAGCATGAGTTTCACGCCCGGACAGCACATCGAGGGCTTGCGCGAGGCCTAAACAGATATAAAAAACCCTCTCACGATCATATGAAGCAGGTCTTATAGCCACAATCTCGGAATATGTACACCCTCACCTCTTATAGCCATTTCCTAGTTTCCAATTCGTTTTCTCTCTGAATATTTCGTTTGCGGCCAGCAGACCTTGTCATTAGGGCTAGTAACGATTCTGGCACTAATCCTTTTTTCCTTGCAACTTTACCAGATCCTCAAAATCTATGGTCTTTTGAAAGCTTCCGGGCCCGATATAAATCTGATACGACGTGAGATTAGTAACGAGGAATTATTCGGAGGAGAGCGCGCGAAAAATTGTAAGGAAGTTCACGACTAATTCCTCCCCCAACATAGACATGATCAGCCGCGGCACTCGCCAAGGATAAACGTCGCAACGTAACCGGAGGGGAAAATCGTCAAATTAAGCATGCAGCTTTGGTCTAGAACATGCTCAAGGAAATAGTTTAGTGGGTGCTAGCCGACTCACTTGTACGGAAGAGGATATTTCTAAGACCAGTGGGACAAGCAGTCTAGACCATCACGAGTTGGGAAGGAGCAAAACCACCATCATCGGCCAGATGGATAGCTCCCATGCTCAAGAAAAAGACACCGTGGAACCGAAAGGTAGCCTTAATTAGGATAATAACACCAGTTGTCGAACGAATTTACGCCGTTACAAATCTCAAACGTGCTTGATTCATAACCTGTCTTATATAGCGTCGCGCCGTCCATGTTAACAGTCCTGGACAACGGCCAGAGAATCTGCGTCAAAAGCTGGGCAACAGACATAATGCTTGGGATACTGTCTGCCGCAGATCTAATGATGGGGTGAGCTCTGCCGCAAGCGGCTGCAGGTTATCGCGTCTTCATTCCCGCCTACGGTAAAAGATGCCCTGGATGTACTGGGCCGCTTCGATATGAATGTTCTGGTTGATGAGGAGCAGGACGTGGGGGAGGAGAACACGAGGGTGGCTGGCAACGATAGATGTGATAAGTGATACACATAGAACTACAGTTGGGACGTATCTATGGCTGACAGCAGGAGGTTTCGCTTACTCTACTATAGATACCGGGATACTATTCTTGGTCCTGCTGAAACCTCACGAACCGCTCGACTATGCCGGTAATGTGGCATGAGCCGTGTCACATGCACAGGATCCCGCTGCGCCTAGACGGGTTTCCTCAAATCGTGAGTGTTCGGTTCATCACCAGTGGGATGTGCAGTACGCTGTCTTGCTAAAGGAATTCATTTACGGCTGCTGCGGGTGGGAGCATAGGAAAATTGATGCACCAATGTTGTCGTACTCCGTGGCCGTGGAACTTTCCCGTAGAGGATAGATCTAATGTGCTCACTTACATCCTGCATAGACAAGCCGCGGTTCATGCCATACAGCATGCACAAGAGATCCTAGCAGATAGAAGGTGACGCGGGAGAATAGGCTCTTCATCTACACGACATCCCCTCCGCAGAGCAACGTGCTGGTAGATTAAGCTGGAATAGGTAGGTAAGTAGGCAGACTAGACTGTAAGTTCTCGGGTATGGGCGGGCTATTTGCCCTTCCGAAGGTCGGCATGGTCAGACGTGTATAATATATATGCGTCATATCATTTACCTACCTTTTGTGGATCGTATGAGGTCGGCCCATTGCTGTTTACTGGTTTACTGGTTTACCGGTTTATTTATTTATTTATCTTCTTTTTTCATCTTCGTCGTAGTCGTAGTCTGAGCGCACCCCCGCGCAGTCTTGCCCCGTGGACAAATGCCATTTGAGACCCCGGCTCCCAGCACCGGGTTTTCGTCAACCGGATATAGCGGGAATCGGTTCCGTATGCAGAAGAGTTTGTGCGAATGCAGGGATGAAGCGGAGCTGATCGATCTGTTCTCGCTCCTCGGCACCCTGAATAGGTAGGTATTTAGAATAGGCGATAGCACGCTGGAGTTGGAAGGCTACGGATGCATTTAAATTAGCCAATAACGTCTCATTTAGATTCGAATTTGCGAATTTTTGCAGTTTGCCCGAGATATCTTTCGTATTGTTGTGCTGTAGTGTATCAGAAAGGAGAGGCGTTGATGCTCATTACCACCTCACTCCTCTCGTGGTAGTTCATTCATTCTCTCCAATGATAATTCACGTATCGATGACAGCAACAGTGGCTTAAATGCAGGACCAAGAAAAGAAAATCAAGATAAGGTGCTTGGAATATGCTGTGGAAGGGTAATCTGCTATATTGAACTGTTCGGAAATGTCATCGGCTCCAGTAGCCTTTCGACTCGGCGGTATTGAAGAGGCAGCTGATGCTAGGAAATGGCGGGAGGGGTACATACGGCGGTCGCGTTCTAGGTTCTCGATGAATAGGCGAGACACTTCGGGGCCGTATCTTGGTAAACTGAGGTGGTATCAAGAGCGCGCCATTGAAACAAGAGCTCTGATCGACCCACCGGCCAGCGGAAGTTTCTAGAAAAATTTGCATCATACCTGCATAAACATCATGGGCGAATCAGAGCACAATCCGCTGCGAGCATTCAGATTGCCGGCAGCCACGGCAGCAACTATGATCGGTGTTCATGCCATCTTTTCGTTGGCAGGCCATAATCATCGGGCCTCTTTTCTGTTACGTCCTCGTCAGAGTTAGAACGCGCGTTCTTCTCTCTATCAGCGACCAAGTGCTTATATTATGGCACGATCCAAGTTCCGGCCATGGCAGCTTTCTGGGCTCATTTGCCCGCCATTGTCGTCGTGGCATCGAGAGAAAACTTGTCCACTGAAACGACATGATGTGAAATAATGCTACTGCCTATCAGGCGCTGCCACGCGCGCTATGTGCGCTTGAAGGCTAGATGGAAGCCAACTCAGGTGCGTCTCGACGGTATTACCTCGCTCGTAGACGGCTACTATGGTGACATTCCGGTAGGACATACAGTGGTTTTGTCATTGGTGAGAGCTAGTTGTTGCATGTCGCTGGAACCAGATACGCAAAATCGGTGTCTGTTTAGGCCAAACAGGCTATTCCGAATATCGAGATACGATCTGATGTGTATTGCCGAGGTGACGCATATTAACGCGAATCCATAATATCGTGGGGGTCTAGGAGACCAAACTCGTTCTGTTTGCTTCTTTCCACTATTACTCTCGGTGCGGGCTGGGTCAATTGAGCCAGATTTCATGCATATGTGTTTCGAATATGTCAAACTTGTGGGCGAACTTATGCTGGCGCAATTGCAGCTTGGCGACCATATATGCCGCTCGAGATCAAACTGATCTGACCGCCATAGGTTAAAGGCGAGGCGCAGTTGCTCTCTTCTGGCCTGCTCTCGCCCAACGGATGCACTACAAGCGGTTCACGAAGCTATCATGAGCAAGGAATCGGTATCTTCTGACGATCTTGTTGGCTGCTAGCATGGATTTCGGGCTCGCTGGCTGACAAGTCTCAAGCGTCATGCAACGCCCGAAAGCGGGCATACGCTTTCCGTCGGCTACGTTGAGTGTCACTAGCCTGCAGATATATCGGTGAATACTTATCATGTCGAGAACAGCCCGAATTTCGGGGTAATAGTAGGCTTCCCCATCTGGTAGTGCCTTTAGGTAGACCATATCTCAGACTTTCAGAAGGGCTTGAAGGACTGAATAATCAGATACGGTTTCTTGGGAAGATATAACCAATGCTAAGCATTCCTCGGCCTACTTAGAGCGTCTGCGGCAACCTGCAGGTGGAGGCGTGCGCTTGCAGTGGGGATGAATTGGGTAGTAGATGGAAACGTGGCGGCGGGAAGAAAGTTGACAGCAGCTCTGCAAGAAGGGTTGCAGAGGGAGGAATGAATACCGAATATTGAAAGGAATCGTCGCGTGGGTAGATCGGCAAGGTTGGAATATTAGCCAATCACGCAAGTATAAGCCTTAGGATGTTAGTGTTTCGCATGCCTGTTCGATTTCGTGCAGTCAGTAGCTTGCATGCCTCAAGAGGATCAGCAATGCTCCCCGGTAGTGATACGTCTCGGAAGGCTCCTGGGACTCATCGTATTCATTGTATGGGCCGACTCTGGGAGTTTTCTCGACCATAACGACGCCATAACGATATGATCAGCGAGCATCCGACAAGCAGACCTTGTCGCGCGCGAAACCCAGACTCAGCTCATATCTACGTCAGCAACAATCCGGGTTCACCGCCCCCATGGGGTATTGGGATCGTTAAATTTCTATCACTCATGTGCCACCTGTATCCCCAATCAAAAGAGGAGAGGCCGATGTGTCATGGCTAACATGGCGTTGTTAGAGCAGTTGATGAAACGACTCGGGGCAGTGGTTGGAATTCCGAACTTCGGACACCTTTGACGTGGGCAAGGGAGAGAGCGAATTCAACTAAGGAATCATGTACAGTACCATCTCCGTCATTGTGATGTGATGCAGCCTCGTGCTAAAAGATTGTCGTCTAATTTTGCCCTTTGATTGCTGTCTGTAGGCCCGTCGCAGAAATGTACTGTAGGTAGGCCATTGGCCATTGGCCTGTTGCATGTGACACAATAATGAGCTTCCGGGATCACCCTGCTTCGAAGTCCGAATACATTCAAGGCGGTTGCGGACCGAGAGTCTGACTCCGTTTCCTTCAAGCCGTCACATAGTATAGGAAGGCGGCCCAACGCTACGGTTGTGTCTGCCTAGGCATAGATATTGATTGGCGTTGGCCGAAACTATATGACCTATACTAACCTTAGACCAGATAGGTTGGGCCATTCAATGACTGACTGTAAGTGGTGTCATGGCATGACCAGCTGTTTTTGGTTCAATCAGCGTTCACCGGCCGATTAGCTGTCGAAAGAGAAGATACCTACCTACAGTACAATGCGGAGTGGTGATCTAACTCTCTCGGCTGCTCCCAGGCTTGATTGGTAACTGGGTATTAGTATCAGTGTACCTACCTATATACATGACGTTACGGTCGGGAGGTACCTGACGGATGCTTGGCAAGGTACCTAGGTAGGTAATGCCTGCCTTAGCTGGGGCAAGCGCAGAGATGGAAATGTGCATTACTTACTACCTACCTAGGTAGGTAGGTATGTATGTATGTATGTAAGTGGTGTATACTCCTTTGTACCTAGTATTGTCGATCAGTTCTGGCGACGCCAATCTACCCTGATGTCCAACGCACATGGGATCGACTGATTCTGAAGAGAAAGGCTGATCAAAGTGCATGTTATGCCCCCAAAAGACGGGACTCGGGATTCAGGAGTTTGAGTTGTGCCGACAGACCCGAGCTAAGCACTCAGGCATCTAAGCCCGAGTTGTGCTGTCCTACCTAGGTAGGTAGGTAGTAGGTACTGTAAGCTGTATTTTACGGCGTCGTATGGTGGACTGGGCCGTCATCATTGTGCAGCAACACACCCGTCCTTGAGCCCTACAGTGCTTCAGACTACCTCGCAAAACCGAGCAAACCCTTCTTGAAGAAAAGGAGAAAAGACTTGCCGGGGTCTTGCTGCTCCCGCGAAACATGCCCAACAGAACAAATGCCTTTCACCAACTACATGTACCTACCTACTGTACTGTATTTCTGCAATTTATGGTATGGGCTGTTTCCAATTACGGTATCGCGGAGCGCACCGAGAGAGACTGGCTATTGCTTATTTGGGCCCTAATTAATAAGATAACTGGCTAACCCCTCACCTTTGAAGTTGGCCGTAACTACCCATCTCCCATCTACGAATGGCATGGGACAGGTTCGTGTTGATGAAACCTTCACTTCCTGGGCACGCACTGCGCAATGTGGCTCGTGCCACAATTCAAGGACGGCGACTCCGTCAGAGCTGAACCAGTCGGCGCAGCGACCCGTGTGGGTTGCCTGGGTTGCTTCTGAGGCTGTTCTGCTCGCCTTATTTCTTCTGCAGCCAACCACGGGAAAGAGATGAGCTGCGCAAGTAGCACAACGCGAGGATGACATAAGAGTGCGGGCATTGTCCTACACAGTACGACGACGTCAGCTCAAGAAAGTGGATGATTGGCAGGGTGCGGTCGTAGCTAGAGAGGAAAACGTAATGCTACTTCATATGAGTGCTGCTATATCGGGTTGCGTCTGCGGCGAATAGAGTGCTCAATAGGGATAGATGCTTGGTTTCTTTCCCTGTTGCTGATGCGCGTCTGTTGTCTCACAATCGAGCCTTGGTATCAGCTGCTAATAGATAACCATACTAATTTGCATATTAGCCCGGGAGAATGATGATTGACGGCAACGTCTCTACACCTGGTAATTAGGTGTGTACATGTATTATGTTGGTCATTCGTAGAAGGGAATGAATGAATGAATAATCTGTGAGGGGGTTGTTATCGAAGTAACTGTTGCATATAACAGGTGCTGTAGGTACCTACTTGTATGTACAGTGCTGTAAGTGCACTGTACTCACTGTACGTAACCTTGAACCCATCCTAATGGTTTCCCCCTGTAGGGATGGATGCTATGGGGAGCTATTTTTATGCAGCCTGTGCCTTATCGAAGTTTCCAAGTTCGTCTCGAATAGCGAATCGGCTAAGAGCACACGGCGGTTATCGGCTCCAGGCTTGAGCACGCCTCTCGTCAAAGCACCTTGTGCACCGACAGGCTACAGGCTACAGGCTAGGTACCGGCACCTGGGGCAAAAAAC